>WNWK01014157.1:0-52507 GCA_009830355.1 Cherax destructor | reverse complement strand
GAAGTGGAAAAAAAGGCTTAAAGGAAGAATTTTTGGGATTTCTTCCTGATGCCAGAATACCCATTCTCCTACCACCCCATCTTTTTTTTTTTTTTTTTACCAATAGGTATATTTTATTATATATATATATATATATATATATATATATATATATATATATATATATATATATATATTATCAATATTTATCTCACAGCTGACCAACCACAAATATTAGAATGTTTGTAATAGGTAGAGCATGCGCACTAATGGTATGAGAACATTCATCACTGCACAAAAGATCACTGGTGGTACGAGAAATGCTCACCTTTTTCTAAGCAAAAACAAAATTCAAAAGGCTATACCAGGGATATCATGACCCTAGGAAGGAAGCTCTGGAAAACGAACCCGGGAAGAACCCGGGACCGAATACCCTGATTGACTCAAAACAGAAAAATTCTGGTTCGAACGGGCGGGAATCAACAAGGATGGGGAAATTGGAATTTACACGAGATCCACAGTCGGATATTTCGATACGTGGCCGTGACGTGGAGGGACCTAAATGGCACAAATTATAAACCGTTTCTGCTGAGTTACTACGGAAGGGAGAGAGAGAGAGAGAGAGAGAGAGAGAGAGAGAGAGAGAGAGAGAGAGAGAGAGAGAGAGAGAGAGAGAGAGAGAGAGAGAGAGAGAGAAGAGAGAGAGAGAGAGAGAGAGAGAGAGGGAGAGAGAGAGAGAGAGAGAGAGAGAGAGAGAGAGGAGGAGAGAGAGAGAGAGAGAGAGGAGAGAGAGAGAGAGAATAAGAGAATAATGGGATCAGATAAAGGATGAACCTGTAACAAGATAAAAAAAAAGTGGAACTTACAAAGAGGTTAGTCATCAAGATCAAACATAAAAGGAGAACTTAGCTTGAATATGTACACTGAGAGGTGTATTTCTCTGTGAATAGTTTTTGAGAGTTTATTTTAATCCATATTTATGGGAATTTAAGTATTGTTGTCTGGTGGTAAAGAGTTACGTGCAACCTTAATGACCCTAATGTAGCCGATAGGCTTGAAACCCCTTTTAACCAACCAACCAAGACCATTAAACAGTAAGATGAAAGGAACTGAAGACAAAGGCGAAATGTCGACAGTAATGAACAAAAAAACGTTGGGTGCTGAATAGAGTTTTATATTGACGTTTCGTTTTATGTAAAATCTTATAATAATAATAATAATAATAATAATAATAATAATAATAATAATAATAATAATAATAATAATAATAATAATAATAATAATAATAATAATAATAAAATAATAATAATAATAATAATAATAATAATAATAATAATAATAATAATAATAATAATAATAATAATAGTAATAATAATAATAATAATAATAATAATAATAATAATAATAATAATAATAATAATAATAATAATAATAATAATAATAATAATAATAATAATAATAATAATAATAATAATAATAATAATAATAATATTAATAATAATAATAATAATAATAATAATAATAATAATAATAATAATAATAATAATAATAATAATAATAATAATATCTTTATTTACTACAAGTACATGTACAATTTATACAGTCCTATCTGACATCAATGACATACTACTATATAGAAAGCCGCTTGTTATTCAGAGCATTTCCCGTAAATTAGGTCAGTTCTGTCCCAGGATGCGACCCATACCAGTCGACTAACACCCAGGTACCCATTTCATACTGATGGGTGAACAGGGACAGCAGGTGTCTTATGGAAACACGTCCCTAATATTTTCCAGCCGTACCTGAGATTCGAACTCCGGACTCAGTGTGTGAGCTGAGTGCGCTGGCGATCAAGCTACGGGACTACACTCAACAGAGAGCGTGATAAAGCTTTATAAACAGCTTTATACAGTTCCACACAGAGCATCATAAAGCTCCATATGGAGCTTTATAACTCCAACGGAACGTGATAAAGCTTTACATAGGAATTGATAAAGCTCCATTTTGACCTTCACTTAGGTTGATAAATTTCCAAGTAGAGCTTCATGAAGCTCCAGATAGGTTAATAAGACTTCACATAAATTATTAAAGCTTCAGAAAGATGATTAAAGTTCTCCACAAAATTTGTTAAAGTTCTACAGAGAGCTTGATAAAATTACACATTGATCTGATAAAGCTCCATTTACAGCTTGATTAAGCTTCATCAAGAACTTGACCACGACCCATCTAGAGTTTGATAAAGCCCAACCTTGAGATTCATAAACCTACGCCCGAAGGTTCTTAAAGCTTAAGCTAGAGCTTTATATAGCTAAACGTAGGGCTTGATAAAGCTCCAATAGAGTTTGATAAAGTTCCTGGAACTTGAAAAATCTATAAATAGCTTGATAAAGCTCACCATTGAACTTTAGGAGACTCTACATAGAGTTTGGTAAAGCTCTACATATCTGAAAAAAACATCATTAACAATTTAAATGTCAGTAATAATCACGGACGTTTTGAAATAGTGAAAGGCACTAGAGAAAGAACAATAAAAATAAACAATAACTAAATATTTTTGAAGTAGAGAAAGCGGCGAAATAATGACTCAAACAATTAAAAAATCAGACATTTCCGATATTCCCAGGACCTTCGGGGAAAAAATGGAGCCAGAAAGAGGAATAAAAAAATAATAGTCAAAGTACGTCAAAAATGGTATTCAAAATAAAATGGCATTTGGTAGAAAACTTTGGCGCCAACTTCCAGATTAATATTCAACTAATTTTGTCAGTCCTTTTTAAATTACGATGGAAAGTTGAAGTGATGACACTGCTTGTGATGCTTTAGGGGCAGGGCGAGGCAGGAGGCTGAGTGTGATGCTTGAGGGGCAGGGCGAGGCAGGAGGCTGCGTGTGATGCTTGAGGGGCAGGGCGAGGCAGGAGGCTGCGTGTGATGCTTGAGGGGCAGGGCGAGGCAGGAAGCTGCGTGTGATGCTTGAGGGGCAGGGCGAGGCAGGAGGCTGAGTGTGATGCTTGAGTTGCAGGGCGAGACAGGAGGCTGAGTGTGATGTTTGAGGGGCAGGGCGAGGCAGGAGGCTGAGTGTGATGTTTGAGAGGCAGGGCGAGGCAGGAGACTGCGTGTGATGCTTGAGGGCAGGGCGAGGCAGGAGGCTGCGTGTGATGTTTGAGGGCAGGGCGAGGCAGGAGGCTGAGTGTGATGTTTGAGTGGCAGGGCGAGGCAGGAGGCTGCGTGTGATGCTTGAGGGGCAGGGCGACGCAGGAGGCTGAGTGTGATGCTTGAGGGGCAGGGCGAGGCAGGAGGCTGAGTGTGATGTTTGAGAGGCAGGGCGAGGCAGGAGGCTGAGTGTGATGCTTGAGGGGCAGGGCGAGGCAGGAGGCTCCGTGTGATGCTTGAGTTGCAGGGCGAGGCAGGAGGCTGAGTGTGATGCTTGAGGGGCAGGGCGAGGCAGGAGGCTGAGTGTGATGCTTGAGGGGCAGGGCAAGGCAGGAGGCTGAGTGTGATGCTTGAGGGCAGGGCGAGGCAGGAGGCTGAGTGTGATGCTTGAGGGGCAGGGCGAGGCAGGAGGCTGCGTGTGATGCTTGAGGGGCAGGGCGAGGCAGGAGGCTGAGTGTGATGCTTGAGGGGCAGGGCGAGGCAGGAGGCTGAGTGTGATGCTTGAGGGGCAGGGCGAGGCAGGAGGCTGCGTGTGATGCTTGAGGGGCAGGGCGAGGCAGGAGGCTGCGTGTGATGCTTGAGTTGCAGGGCGAGGCAGGAGGCTGCGTCTCTATAATTACAGAATTGTATATATATATATATATATATATATATATATATATATATATATATATATATATATATATATATATATATATATATATATATATATATATATATATATATAATACTATCATGCTAGAATATATTTCCATACATTAATCGCGTCATACTGTGTCAGGCACTCACTCCATCGCAACCGGAACCAAGTTTCCCACAACTGGTCATAATTGTTCGTATTTCAGCGTTTAATGGTTATTCGTGTCGTAGGCAGACATATCCCACACGTTTTTATAATTTGCTTAACTGTTGTTAAATATGCATTTCCGTAGGTTTACATAATCTAACTTAAATTCACTTATCATGAAGTAATGTAACAAAGTAAATAGTAACTGCGTTTTTTTAGGAAGTGAATTTGGCTGTAGTGATTGTTGTGTTAACAACAAGAGTTAAAAATTGTGTGTGGGTCGCATGCACAGGTCTCGCCTAATCATACCAGTATATTGTATTGAAACGTTTCGGTCCTGGGACCTTGTTCAATCCACTGTTGGACCGAAATGTTTACACAATAAAATGTCCTAAGTGTTTGCTCATATGTCTTCACCCACGAATTGGTGGTATTATATTCCAAGTTTTTCACCGTACAGTTTGTGGTTCACTTGAGAATTCATCATAACCTTATAACCAGGTCGCTAACACAGAGGGCTTATCATATTATTGGTATATACTATCGAAAAGTTGTAGAGAAAGATACATGATCACACTAGGTGTCTTTATTGACAAAACTCGTCGCCTGTGCTGCAGGCTTAATCAGTCGAATACAGGGATGAATTATAATTTTGAAGAGCGTAAAAGTCTACTTTCTCCAGGACTTCCTTCATTTAGACTTAGGGACTAATATCACGCTACCTCTTTATTTCCTTTACTGTCTCCTGTAGAGCAGACGAACCGGTAAGCTCTTAAGCCTAGTTTCTACTCCTTTTTTATATCCAGGAGGCAAAGATGAATCCTATCCACATAATGTATCTGAAAATCACCAGCTACAGTAGTTGACCTACCCCTATCTCCTCTCACACGACTTTCCGTCGTTCTGGTCCGTTGCAGTATTACCGTCGTTCTGGTTCGTTGCAGTATTACCGTCGTTCTGGTTCGTTGCAGTATTTCCGTCGTTCTGGTCCGTTGCAGTATTATCGTCGTTCTGGTTCGTATTTGATGTCCTACACTGATCCTCGAATAGAACAATTGAGCTAGAAGTACAAAGAGGTCCTTCGGTCCTTCTAATCTTCAATTCAGCGCCTTTCCTCTCCACCACTATCTAGCAATTTCCTTAACCTTTGTCCTGAATGTCAAGAAGATTACTACGAATCCTCATGTTCTCTTCAGTTAGTTGATGTATCACTCTCTAGGCTTTCTCCAGTTCTAGCTTTATCTGGTGGTAGAGCTGCTACAAAGGAGACTTTGTTTTTTACACTTCACAGAGAGGTTAGAGCTTACTAAGGACGTCCTCACACAATACATGTCAGCTCGGTCAGGTACCTGTTCAAACTATTTTTAAACTTCTGGCTTCAATGATGTTACTCAGCAGTTTGTTTCACTCATCCACGACCAAACCAGTGCTTTCCTATGTTCTTCCTAAATCTAAACTTGCCCAAGGTAAATCCATTGCTACGAATCCCCGTTTGATCAAATATTTTCAGCACATTATTTATATCGTCTTTTGTAGACCTTGGTCATATCCTCCCTAACTTTACGCCTTTCCAGAGAGTGCAAATTCAGTTCCCTCAGTCTATCCTCCTAAGAAAGATTTTTGATACATGGGATCAACTTCTTCACAGTTAACTCTGTTTTCCAGCTCATCTATGTCCATTCAAAACTGCGCAGCATATACTAAATGGGGCTTTATCAAGGATGTTTAATGCCAACATACATTAATGACAAGTAGATTAGTAAGACACATGTTCAACAGTTTGGTGTCTTTAATGACAAGATGTTTCGCCTGCTCAGCAGGCTTCTTCAGTCGAAATGCAGATGAGATAGCAAAAGTCGTGGAGATGTAGATGTGAAGTGATCAGTCCTTCAGCTGCCTGAGAAGAGGGACTGACCACCTCAAATTTACTTCTCCAGACTTGTGCTGTTTCCTCAGTACTTTCAACAGTAAATATACCAAAATGTTCCATATCTTACTCTTCGTATTTACTATTCTGATCTATCGCCTCAGATGCCTTTGCAAAAAAACAAAACAAAGTAAGGTTACTTAACTCGTTAAGTAAAAATGCCCCTTTTAAAAACCGTGCTGAGATTCATTGATCAATTTATATTTTTTAAGGTGGCTTTGAATTGCCTCTGCACTTATTAGTTTCATCAATTTTCCCCACAATTGAGATTAAGTTGACTGGTCTGTAATTGGAAACCAAAGACCTTTTTCCCAAATGAATGAACATCGACCTACACAATCTAATAACACTCCAAACTTTTCTCTTAATAATAAATATTAATAATAATAATAATAATAATAATATCTTTATTTACTACAAGTACATGTACATGGTATACAGGCCTAGCTGACATCAGTGACATACTACTATATAGAAAGTCCCTTGTTATGCTGAGCATTTCGGGCAGATTAGGTCAGTGTCCCAGGATGCAGACCACACCAGTCGACTAACACCCAGGTACCCATTTTACTGATGGGGAACATAGACAACAGGTGTAAAGAAACACGCCCAATGTTTCTGCCCTGGCTGGGAATCGAACCCAGGCCCTCGCCGTGTGAAGCGAGGCTTAGCCACCAGACTACCAGAGGCCAATCTGAAGAAGCGTTCTTAAGTTATCGTGGAGTTATAGTGGATAAAAAACGTCAAATTGCAAATTTTGAATATGTATGAATTACTAAAACTTAGAGTAGAAGAGGGTTTCAGGCTGGGTAGAGTTCTACACTGAGTTAACTTTCTTGGAGCAATTACAAGAGGGGACACGAAGAAATATGTGTCCTGTAATTACATTCTCCAAGACAGCCATGAACGTACACCAAGACACTCAGATATCGTTATTCTATGATAATTTTAGTCTTACTTATGCCACACCATGTATCTATATTAATATATTGTCAGTTATTCAACAGAAGAAGCGTGTGTGAACGTTGATTGTGTAAATGACTGCGATCTTTATCAATTATCCACCGCCATTTAAATGATAAATTATTATTTCTTTTGTTACTCGTCTTTTGTGATTGCAAAACGCGCACAGGTCCATAAATGCGCGCACATAAACATCAAAACTTTCTGGGAGACGCCATCACCTGGTAAAAAGAATTTTGGAGGTCGCTGCTACAACCTGGCCAGTACACCTCTGTTGTTAATTCCTGCGATACTATGTTGCGATCAGCTGTGATGTCTGGATATTACCATTTATCGCAATGTAAGTTAGGGAACAATGTATTTCAGTGCTCCATGCAACGTGTGGGACAAGAGGTTTTAGACGACAGCTCTTGTTTGAAATCCAGTACTTACATATGCCCTTTCTAAATCTAAATTTATCAAACTTAAATCCGTTATTTCTGATCCTTACATGATTCGACATTCTCTATATTTTATTTATATCACCTTTCCTTATGCCCATCATTCACTTGTACACCTCGCATTCTGTGTCTCTCCAGAGCAAGTGAATCAACTTTGTCATTCTTCTCTCTATGTTCTCCATTGAATTTATATCAGTTGTGTAGAAAGGAGACCAAAACTGAGCAGCATTAACAGCATAGAGCTGTAAAATATCTGTTAAACTCCTGTTACTTATACTTCTTGATATAAGTCCAAGTAAACTGTTAAGCTTATTGCGTACACATAGGCACCGTTGTCATGGTTTTATATTTCTGCTTACCATGACTCCAAAGTCTTTTTCACATTCTGTGTGTTAAAGATCCACATCATCTAGTTTATAACTAAGAGATATTTTCATTCCCAAGGACTACTATTTTACACTTTTCCACATTAAACTGCATCTGCCACTTTTCAGTGCTGAAATTTATAAATTTATTAGTCTCCTCGGAATCTAATATTTATTCAGCCTATCTTTGCATCATCAGCGAATTTACTCAAGTCATTCGTTATTCCTTCATCAAGGTCATTAAAGTAAATTATGAACAATAATGGACCCAAAACTGATCCTTGTAGAGTGCCACTAATGACCAGTTCCCCATTCAGACTTGATCCTATTAATGCAAACTCTTTCTCTGCCTCCTAATCATCAGCTATACGTCGATCCATTTTAGAACTATATCTCCTATACCATGAGCTGCCACTTTTCTTTACAGCCTTTTGTGAGGTACTCTGTCGAAGGCTTAACTGAAATCCAGATAATCGACATCATATTCTTTATGAAAATTAGAATCGAGCAACATCTGGGTATCTTTATGATAGACGTTTCGCCATCCAGTGGCTTTATCAATACAAATTCTGGGACATAATTGGAGGACAGAAGAACTATATACAAAAGATGAGGTAATCAGTCCCTCGGCCTTGGAGTTGGTGTGAAGAGCACCGTAGTCGTGAAGAATCTGGAGCACGAGCAAGAAGGCTGGAGCTTATTTACTGGTGTCAGGTGGAAAGGGACGGGTAGCAGACGAAGGCATTGTCACTTGTAGGCGGGATTTCCCAGTAGAAGTAGGTCATACCCGACGGACGGGTCAGTAGTAGCGGTGAAGAAGGTTGTGGAGATGTCCTCTGAGCTAAGATTCCATAATGTTACAGTGTCTGACAGATTGTACATGAATGGTATACAATACCGACAACATGAAAATTAGACACATGTGCAACATCTGGGTATCTTTATTGTAGACGTTTCGTCATCCAGTGACTTTGTCAATAGAAATTCTAGGACATACTTGGAAGACAGAAGAACTATATACAAAAAATGAGGTAACTGATTACCTCATCTTATTATTTAAATTATTTAAATAAATTATTGCTGATATTATTAGAAGCTGCCTTAACGGGCATAACTTGATTAATCTATCTCAGCATGGATTCACGAGAGGTTATTCCTGCCTGATAAATTTACTGACGTTCTTTAATAAAGCATTTGAGGCAGTAAACAATGATAAAGAATATATACATGAATAGTATACAATACCGATTTACATGCCTAATTATCTGAGATAAACTAGATAGCACTTTCAATAGAAAGTAAAAAAAAATATTTCAGAAATAGAGATGCAGTTCAGAAAGAGTTCCCAAATATTCCCACGTTAAAACAGTCGCAAAACGACTTTAATATCCTGATCAAGGAAACTGTTAAGTATAAGGGCCAGCATTAGAAAATTAGACGCATGTGCAATATCTGGGTATCTTTATTGTAGACGTTTCGCCATCCAGTGGAATTATCAACACAAATTCCAAGGCTGAGGGGCAGATCCCTCAGCTTTGGACGGTAATTTGATGGAATGCATTTTTCCCCTGACTTAAATATAGGAATTACATTAGCCATCTTCCACATTGTTGGCACAACACCAGTTTGGTGGCTGAGTAAGTGCCAACTTGTGCACTTGAAAACAATTCATCAGTGTCCGGGGACTTATTGTGTTTCAGTTTATCTACTTGTTTGATAACCACGTCCCCCGTCACAGTAATATTCTTAATTTGTTTTCTTCAAGACCTGAATAATTATTAATTGCTGGAATATTGATTACACATCCTGCTCATTATCAGTAAGCTCTCCACACCTACTTTTAGTCGTCCTATTTCTTCCCTGATCTTTATCCTGTACACCTGAAAAAAACTTCTGGATTTCTTTGATTTTCTAGGTACTTTAATTTCATAGTCACATTTAGTCTCTTCCTAATAACTCTTTCTTTACCTCACTTTTAAAATCAGCGCCTATGATGCGCCTATAAGTTCCTCTTTTCTCTCCTAATAAATGCTTTAATCTCCTATTCATCCAATCGGGATCATTTTTATTTGACCTAATTTCTCTCTGGGGGAATATATATAATTTGAGCAAGTGGTACATTATTAAGAAAAAGTCATATTAAGAAAAAAAGTCATAAACGCAAATCCCTTCGTTATCGTAAGTATGATTATGGTCAATAAAATCATTAGCTACATTTTCCCAAACGAGTCTAGAAAGGTGTCCCATAAGTCCATTATAAACCCCAGAACGAAAACTGGGGACTTTTACCATATTATCTTTATTCTGGTACTCCCAGGTTATGTTAAAAGTAATCGATTTGTGATGACTTGTACCAAGCTCTTCAGTGATCGCAAGATTATTTACATGCGTTTCCTTATTTGACAAGACTAGGTCGAGCACATTATTACCTCTGGTAGGTTCACTTTCAAACTGCTTCAAAAAGAACTGAACTACTTCCAGGAAGTCACTTGTCTCTCAGATTACCCGTCAAAGACCTCCACTCAATTTGATATTAAAATGCCCTACTATTATACATTATTTGTTCATAAACATAACGTAACTCCCACCTTCCCGTACACAAGACTCACACTGCTACTTTCCCGTACACAAGACTCACGCTGCTACTTTCCCGTACATAAGACTCACACTGCTACTTTCCCGTACACAAGACTCACGCTGCTACTTTCCCGTACACAAGACTCACACTGCTACTTTCCCGTACACAAGACTCACGCTGCTACTTTACCGTACACAAGACTCACGCTGCTACTTTCCCGTACACAAGACTCACACTGCTACTTTCCCGTACACAAGACTCACGCTGCTACTTTACCGTACACAAGACTCACGCTGCTACTTTACCGTACACAAGACTCACGCTGCTACTTTCCCGTACATAAGACTCACACTGCTACTTTCCCGTACACAAGACTCACACTGCTACTTTACCGTACACAAGACTCACGCTGTATTACAAATAAAGAAGCATTTGTAACAAACGACTGTTTGGGATACTAAGTAAAATCTCATTTTTCAGATTTTATTTATATTAAATATATATTATTAATATAAAAGCATATAATCTGAATAAAAACAATCTAATAATCTGTGTAAAAACCTATTTACACAAAACCACAGTACAAGATAAAAGTCACAAGTAAAATCAAGTATTCGGTGTAGTGTCAAGTCGCTGCCATCTTCTAGTGTCACGCAGGACACCACCACACCTTGTCATGATACGCCTTCTCCACCGTGTCCTCAAACACCCTTGTCTGTCTTATGGCACGCCTACGGGGTTCCACGACACCCGTTCTCTGTGTCACATGACACGCCCCCGGTGTCATTCGACACGCCTTCTCTGCTGTCTCACACGACACCCTTCTCTCTGTGCACATAAGACACCTTCCCTGTGTCACACGACACCATCTCTGTGTCTCACGACACTCCCCCTGTAACATGAACTCATCTCTAATTAAGCCTTTTCACCGCGTTATGACACATCAAACACACGACTCTTAACTTGTGTCGTCGTGCCATCGTCACAAACTCTCTCTGACTACACCACTAAATACCTTGACACTTCGTGTAACATTACCAGTGTCACACAAGACGCCATAACATAAGTGTCACACAAGACACCATAACATAAGTGTCACACAAGACACCTCAGGTACATAATTTCAGGTACAGAGTAGCAGGTACAACAGTCCAGGTACATCGTCGCAGGTACATCGTAGATTCTGGTGACCTTGCCGCTCTCCTTGTTGTAGGCTATCACCAGCACCACACTGCATGAGTCTGCAACACTCACGCAGGTCTGACTGGCGAACTCCAGTAGTATGTCAGGGAGCTTGTCACCAGCACCACACTGCAACTCTCATGCAGGTCTGACTGGCGAACTCCAGTAGTATGTCAGTGAGCTGGTGGACTCTCCAGTGTTGAATAGGGGAGAGTCTCGATGACACTCTCCAGCAGTGTATATGGGAGAGTCTCGTACACTCCCTAGGTGTATCAGGGAGCTGGTGAACTCTCCAGTGTTGTATATGGGAGAGTCTCGTTAGCACTGTAGACCTGTCACCAGCACCACACTGCGAAAGTCTACAACTCTCAAGCAGGTCTGCCTGGCGAACTCCAGTAGTGTATCAGTAAGCTGGTGGACTCTCCAGTGTTGACTAGGGGAGAGTCTCGATGACACTGTCAGTCAAGCCTGCTCGGCAATCAAACATCAGGTCTGATGACGTAACCCCTTGACTGCCGGCCGGTGAGGTAATTACCTAACAACCATTGTTAGATAGGGGGCCGTAACACGCTGCTACTTTCCCGTACACAAGACTCACGCTGCTACTTTCCCGTACACAAGACTCACGCTGCTACTTTCCCGTACACAAGACTCACGCTGCTACTGTCCCGTACACAAGACTCACACTGCTACTTTCCCGTACACAAGACTCACGCTGCTACTTTCCCGTACACAAGACTCACACTGCTACTTTCCCGTAAACAAGACTCACGCTGCTACTTTACCGTACACAAGACTCACGCTGCTACTTTCCCGTACACAAGACTCACGCTGCTACTTTCCCGTACACAAGACTCACGCTGCTACTTTCCCGTACACAAGACTCACGCTGCTACTTTCCCGTACACAAGACTCACGCTGCTACTTTCCCGTACACAAGACTCACGCTGCTACTTTCCCGTACACAAGACTCACGCTGCTACTTTCCCGTACACAAGACTCACACTGCTACTTTCCCGTACACAAGACTCACGCTGCTACTTTACCGTACACAAGACTCACGCTGCTACTTTCCCGTACACAAGACTCACGCTGCTACTTTCCCGTACACAAGACTCACGCTGCTACTTTCCCGTACACAAGACTCACGCTGCTACTTTCCCGTACACAAGACTCACGCTGCTACTTTCCCGTACACAAGACTCACGCTGCTACTTTCCCATACACAAGACTCACGCTGCTACTTTCCCGTACACAAGACTCACGCTGCTACTTTCCCGTACACAAGACTCACGCTGCTACTTTCCCGAACACAAGACTCACGCTGCTACTTTCCCGTACACAAGACTCACGCTGCTACTTTCCCGTACACAAGACTCACGCTGCTACTGTGTGGCACAAATTACAATTTGCTAATTTGATTTATTACATTATTATATTTAATTTTATTCAGTAACTTATAAAGGCTTTACTTATTTGTTTCAAAATATTATTGAGGAAACATTGTTTATGAAGGAGCTGTATGGCCATTATGGGTTTAGTGCTTAGTATAATTATAATAATAATACGAAGGATGATAAACCATAAGTTTAGTGAGAGTTGGAGGGCAGATTTAAAAAAAAGTGTTTTTATAGTTAAGTTTAACGAGGGAAGACTCATGTTCTGAACATTCTGAGGAACATTTAAGTTTACTTTTCATAAATATTCATTTATTGCTTTGAGAACGACATATTCGTTCGGCTTCAAATTTTCAACACTGATGTAATGAATCTTGGCAAGATTCTTGGGAGTATTTGCATGTGTGGCTGTCCTGTATACAATGATACAAAGGTCATGTGTGGCTGTCCTGTATACAATGATACAAAGGTCATGTGTGGCTGTCCTGTATACAGTGATACAAAGGTCATGTGTGGCTGTCCTGTATACAATGATACAAAGGTCATGTGTGGCTGTCCTGTATACAATGATACAAAGGTCATGTGTGGCTGTCCTGTATACAGTGATACAAAGGTCATGTGTGGCTGTCCTGTATATAATGATACAAAGGTCATGTGTGGCTGTCCTGTATACAATGATACAAAGGTCATGTGTGGCTGTCCTGTATACAGTGATACAAAGGTCATGTGTGGCTGTCCTGTATACAATGATACAAAGGTCATGTGTGGCTGTCCTGTATACAATGATACAAAGGTCATGTGTGGCTGTCCTGTATACAGTGATACAAAGGTCATGCGTGGCTGTCCTGTATACAATGATACAAAGGTCATGTGTGGCTGTCCTGTATACAATGATACAAAGGTCATGTGTGGCTGTCCTGTATACAATGATACAAAGGTCATGTGTGGCTGTCCTGTATACAGTGATACAAAGGTCATGTGTGGCTGTCCTGTATACAATGATACAAAGGTCATGTGTGGCTGTCCTGTATACAATGATACAAAGGTCATGTGTGGCTGTCCTGTATACAGTGATACAAAGGTCATGTGTGGTTGTCCTGTATACAATGATACAAAGGTCATGTATGACTGTCCTGTATACTAATGATACAAAGGTCATGTGGCTGTCCTGTATACAGTGATACAAAGGTCATGTGTGGCTGTCCTGTATACAATGATACAAAGGTCATGTGTGGCTGTCCTGTATACAGTGATACAAAGGTCATGTGTGGCTGTCCTGTATACAGTGATACAAAGGTCATGCGTGGCTGTCCTGTATACAGTGATACAAAGGTCATGTGTGGCTGTCCTGTATACAATGATACAAAGGTCATGTGTGGCTGTCCTGTATACAGTGATACAAAGGTCATGCGTGGCTGTCCTGTATACAGTGATACAAAGGTCATGCGTGGCTGTCCTGTATACAGTGATACAAAGGTCATGTGTGGCTGTCCTGTATACAGTGATACAAAGGTCATGTGTGGCTGTCCTGTATACAATGATACAAAGGTCATGTGTGGCTGTCCTGTATACAGTGATACAAAGGTCATTTGTGGCTGTCCTGTATACAATGATACAAAGGTCATGTGTGGCTGTCCTGTATACAGTGATACAAAGGTCATGCGTGGCTGTCCTGTATACAATGATACAAAGGTCATGTGTGGCTGTCCTGTATACAATGATACAAAGGTCATGCGTGGCTGTCCTGTATACAATGATACAAAGGTCATGTGTGGCTGTCCTGTATACAATGATACAAAGGTCATGCGTGGCTGTCCTGTATACAATGATACAAAGGTCATGCGTGGCTGTCCTGTATACAATGATACAAAGGTCATGGTGGCTGTCCTGTATACAATGATACAAAGGTCATGTGTGGCTGTCCTGTATACAATGATACAAAGGTCATGCGTGGCTGTCCTGTATACAATGATACAAAGGTCATGCGTGGCTGTCCTGTATACAATGATACAAAGGTCATGTGTGGCTGTCCTGTATACAATGATACAAAGGTCATGTGGCTGTCCTATTTACAATAATACAAAGGTCATGCGTGGCTGTCCTATATACAATGATACAAAGGTCATGCGTGGCTGTCCTGTATACAATGATACAAAGGTCATGTGTGGCTGTCCTGTATACAATGATACAAAGGTCATGTGTGGCTGTCCTGTATACAATGATACAAAGGTCATGCGTGGCTGTCCTGTATACAATGATACAAAGGTCATGTGGCTGTCCTGTATACAATGATACAAAGGTCATGGTGGCTGTCCTGTATACAATGATACAAAGGTCATGGTGGCTGTCCTGTATACAATGATACAAAGGTCATGGTGGCTGTCCTGTATACAATGATACAAAGGTCATGGTGGCTGTCCTGTATACAATGATACAAAGGTCATGGTGGCTGTCCTGTATACAATGATACAAAGGTCATGCGTGGCTGTCCTGTATACAATGATACAAAGGTCATGCGTGGCTGTCCTGTATACAATGATACAAAGGTCATGTGGCTGTCCTGTATACAATGATACAAAGGTCATGTGTGGCTGTCCTGTATACAATGATACAAAGGTCATGGTGGCTGTCCTTATACAGTGATACAAAGGTCATGGTGGCTGTCCTGTATACAATGATACAAAGGTCATGTGTGCGTCTATACAATGATACAAAGGTCATGTGGCTGTCCTATACAATGATACAAAGGTCATGCGTGCTGTCCTATATACAATGATACAAAGGTCATGGTGGCTGTCCTGTATACATGATACAAAGGTCATGGTGGCTGTCCTTATACAATGAACATATGCAAAAAGGTCATGGTGGCTGTCCTATACAATGATACAAGGTCATGGTGGCTGTCCTATACAATGATACAAGGTCATGCGTGGCTGTCCTTATACAATGATACAAAGGTCATGTGTGCTGTCCTTATACAATGATACAAAGGTCATGGTGGCTGTCCTGTATACAATGATACAAAGGTCATGTGTGGCTGTCCTTATACAATGATACAAAGGTCATGTGCGTCCTATACATGATACAAAGGTCATGCGGCTGTCCTATATAACAAGTGATTACAAAGGTCATGCGTGGCTGTCCTATATACAATGATACAAAGGTCATGCTGGCTGTCCTATATACAATGATACAAAGGTCATGGTGGCTGTCCTATATACAATGATACAAAGGTCATGCGTAGCTATCCTATATACAATGATACAAAGGTCATGGTGGCTGTCCTTATACAATGATACAAAGGTCATGTCGTGGCTGTCCTATATACAATGATACAAAGGTCATGCGTGGCTGTCCTATATATCAAGGTCATGTTCATATACATGATAAAGGTCATGCGTGGCTGTCCTATATACAATGATACAAAGGTCATGCGTGGCTGTCCTATATACAATGATACAAAGGTCATGCGTGGCTGTCCTATATACAATGATACAAAGGTCATGCGTGGCTGTCCTATACAATGATACAAAGGTCATGCGTGGCTGTCCTATATACAATGATACAAAGGTCATGCGTGGCTGTCCTATATACAATGATACTAAGGTCATGCGTGGCTGTCCTATATACAATGATACTAAGGTCATGCGTGGCTGTCCTATATACAATGATACTAAGGTCATGCGTGGCTGTCCTATATACAATGATACAAAGGTCATGCGTGGCTGTCCTATATACAATGATACAAAGGTCATGCGTGGCTGTTCTATATACAATGATACTAAGGTCATTGGTCGGCTTCTTATACAAGTACGGTCATCTGTATATACAATGATACAAAGGTCATGCGTGGCTGTTCTATATACAATGATACTAAGGTCATGCGTGGCTGTTCTATATACAATGATACTAAGGTCATGCGTTGCTGTTCTATATACAATGATACTAAGGTCATGTGGTGTCTATATCAATGATACAAGGTCATGTGGTGTCATATATACAATGATACAAGGTCATGCGTGTGCTATGTCTATATGACAAATGATACTAAGGTCATGCGTGGTGTTCTATATACAATGATACAAAGGTCATGCGTGGGTGTTCTATATACAATGATACAAAGGTCATGCGTGGCTGTTCTATATACAATGATACTAAGGTCATGCGTGGGTGTTCTATATACAATGATACAAAGGTCATACGTGGCTATAATATATACAATGATACAAAGGTCATGCGTGGCTGTTCTATATACAATGATACTAAGGTCATTCCAAATATACTTTCCGTGTGACGACTCCAGAAATGTTCATCTCATAGACATCAAAATTTTACTGTGTATCCTACTAAAACAGTTGGTATATTTAATGGAGTGTATACCTGCTATACCACAACTTTTCTTCTGGAAATGGAATAGTATTCTTTAATTGCATTATTTTCACTTTACAGTAGTGATCTTCAACTAAACTGGACTCGTCTTCCTTTTTCTTGAATCGAATTTGAATGTCTGCTATTCCAGAGGAGCTTTTACCATTGTTCTTGACTTAAACGTAGCAATTGTAAAAGGCATCAATTATCAATGCCTTATGCATCATGTGGAATGTAGCGGATGCATCGTTTTGTGGGTTTACGCTGCGTACGTATATATTTTGTTGGAGTCTGTGAGATAAATGGAAAATGTATTTTCTGGTCAGTTTTAAACTTTTAGTAGAATGTTCTAATTTTATTAATAAAATAAATTTGTGAAACAATTTACCCTAATTTAAATCAATATAATGTTCATTTATATGGCTATAACATCTGTGTGACTTCTTGGCCATTAATAAAATTTGTATATTATAGACTAAACTTACACAAATCTTACTTGCTTACTCAACTTTCTTAAAAGGTGGTCAGTCTTAGAGAAACGCTTGGAGTGATATATAGCTTGAGTAGGTTTAAATTTGATATTATGGAAGAAAAATTTAAAAAGGTTGAAATTGTGCTTTTCGAGGGATAATTTCGTATTTCAACTAGATGATTGATGTGCTTGTGTATTTTAGGATATTGGTTTATCTGAAGTTTGAATTAGATTTGTTCTGCATATGTCATAATTTATCATTTTTATTAAAGAAATTCGGATATTACTTTTCTATATGACGACTTGTGAATGTCTTTTCTGATTCATATCAAATATTCAATCTTAATTTTTAAATTCATTATTAACCTATGCTGCACTCTGCACTTTTCCACTGACGTGCACTGAGGCACAGGGGACTGTGGTTATGGAATATGGGGATACATTGCTTAGATCGAACAAATACCGAAATGTTCTAGTTGACAATACGTTTCGCTCACAAGGGGATTCGTCAGAAATTTTATATAGTAGCGGAGATCAGATCAAAGTCAGTGGAAGGTACGTTGAAAGAAGGGAAATGGACGGGGATAGTTGATGGCCGTGTTCTGCTAATATTCTGAGTTAAGAGGCATGAGAGCCATAATGTCATCCCTGTAACAATTCACAAATAACCTAAATAAGAAAGTAGTAGTTAAAGCGGACGGAGGATCGAGCCTCTAGCAGGCTTTGCACTGAATGACCCACATGGATTTTGTGCTTGACATAAATTAATTTAAAATTTGTCCTTTCTGAGGAAATACTCGTGAACACGGATAAACAAAACTGCCTCCGTTATATGTAAAAATAAGAATGTTGATAGCACCAGTAATGTGTTCCAGCAGGGAGTGTTAAGTTCCTAGCATCAGTAATGTGTTCCAGCAGGGAGTGTTAAGTTCCTAGCACCAGTAATGTGTTCCAGCAGGGAGTGTTAAGTTCCTAGCACCAGTAATGTGTTCCAGCAGTGAGTGTTAAGTACATAGCATCAGTAATGTGTTCCAGCAGTGAGTGTTAAGTTTCTAGTATCAGTAATGTGTTCCAGCAGGGAGTGTTTAGTTCCTAGCATCAGTAATGTGTTCCAACAGTGAGTGTTAAGTATCTAGCACCAGTAATGTGTTCCAGCAGGGAGTGTTAAGTTCCTAGCACCAGTAATGTGTTCCAGCAGTGAGTGTTAAGTTTCTAGTATCAGTAATGTGTTCCAGCAGTGAGTGTTAAGTACCTAGCATCCGTAATGTGTTCCAACAGTGAGTGCTAAGTACCTAGCATCAGTAATGTGTTCCAGCAGTGAGTGTAAGTACCTAGCATCAGTAATGTGTTCCAGCAGTGAGTGTTAAGTTCCTAGCATCAGTAATGTGTTCCAGCAGTGAGTGTTAAGTACCTAGCATCAGTAATGTGTTCCAGCAGTGAGTGTTAAGTTCCTAGCATCAGTAATGTGTTCCAGCAGTGAGTGTTAAGTACCTAGCATCAGTAATGTGTTCCAACAGTGAGTGTTAAGTACCTAGCATCAGTAATGTGTTCCAACAGTGAGTGTTAAGTTCCTAGCATCAGTAATGTGTTCCAGCAGTGAGTGTTAAGTTCTCTAGCACCAGTAATGTGTTCCAGCAGTGAGTGTTAAGTTCCTAGTACCAGTAATGTGTTCCAGCAGTGAGTGTTAAGTTCCTAGTACCAGTAATGTGTTCCAGCAGTGAGTGTTAAGTTCCTAGCACCAGTAATGTGTTCCAGCAGTGAGTGTTAAGTTCCTAGCACCAGTAATGTGTTCCAGCAGTGAGTGTTAAGTTCCTAGCATCAGTAATGTGTTCCAGCAGTGAGTGTTAAGTTCCTAGTATCAGTAATGTGTTCCAGCAGTGAGTGTTACGTTCCTAGTACCAATAATGTGTTCCAGCAGTGAGTGTTAAGTTCCTAGTACCAGTAATGTGTTCCAGCAGTGAGTGTTAAGTTCCTAGCATCAGTAATGTGTTCCAGCAGTGAGTGTTAAGTTTCTAGTATCAGTAATGTGTTCCAGCAGTGAGTGTTAGTTCTAGTACCAGTAATGTGTTCCAGCAGTGAGTGTTACGTTCCTAGCACAGTAATGTGTCAGATGTGATTCCAGCAGTAAGTGTCAGCAGTGAGTGTCGTTCCTAGCATCAGTAATGTGTTCCAGCAGTGAGTGTTAAGTTCCTAGCATCAGTAATGTGTTCCAGCAGTGAGTGTTAAGTTTCTAGTATCAGTAATGTGTTCCAGCAGTGAGTGTTAAGTTCCTAGCACCAGTAATGTGTTCCAGCAGTGAGTGTTAAGTTCCTAGCATCAGTAATGTGTTCCAGCAGTGAGTGTTAAGTTTCTAGTACCAGTAATGTGTTCCAGCAGTGAGTGTTAAGTTCCTAGCATCGGTAATGTGTTCCAGCAGTGAGTGTTAAGTTCCTAGCACCAGTAATGTGTTCCAGCAGTGAGTGTTAAGTTCCTAGCTTCAGTAATGTGTTCCAGCAGTGAGTGTTAAGTTCCTAGCATCAGTAATGTGTTCCAGTGGTAATATATATATATATATATATATATATATTATATATATATATATATATATATATATATATATATATATATATATATATGTCGTGCCGATTACGTAAAACTGGTCAATTAGCAAGAACTCATTTAAAATTAAGTCCTTTCTAAAATTTTCTCTTATACGTTTAAAGATATATTTTTTTTCATTTATGTTAATGTAAAAAATTATGGAACATTAGAACAACTTAGGCAACACACCTGAGCTGACCAACACAATGGAACATTAGAACAACTTAGGCAACACACCTGAGCTGACCAACACAATGGAACATTAGAACAACTTAGGCAACACACCTGAGCTGACCAACAGAATGGAACATTAGAACAACTTGTGCAACACACCTGAGCTGACCAACACAATGGAACATTAGAACAACTTAGGCAAAACATCTGAGCTGACCAACACAATGGAACATTAGAACAACTTAGGCAACACACCTGAGCTGACCAACACAATGGAACATTAGAACAACTTAGGCAACACACTGAGCTGACCAACACAATGGAACATTAGAACAACTTAGGCAACACACCTGAGCTGACCAACACAATGGAACATTAGAACAACTTAGGCAACACACCTGAGCTGACCAACACAATGGAACATTAGAACAACTCAGGCAACACACCTGAGCTGACCAACACAACATTAGAACAACTTAGGCAACACACCTGAGCTGACCAACACAATGGAACATTAGAACAACTTAGGCAAACACCTGAGCTGACCAACACAATGGAACATTTGAACAACTTAGGCAACACACCTGAGCTGACCAACACAATGGAACATTAGAACAACTCAGGCAACACATCTGAGCTGACCAACACAATGGAACATTAGAACAACTTAGGCAACACATCTGAGCTGACCAACACAATGGAACATTAGAACAACTTAGGCAACACACCTGAGCTGACCAACACAATGGAACATTAGAACAACTTAGGCAAAACATCTGAGCTGACCAACACAATGGAACATTAGAACAACTTAGGCAACACACCTGAGCTGACCAACACAATGGAACATTAGAACAACTTAGGCAACACACCTGAGCTGACCAACACAATGGAACATTAGAACAACTTAGGCAACACACCTGAGCTGACCAACACAATGGAACATTAGAACAACTTGTGCAACACACCTGAGCTGACCAACACAATGGAACATTAGAACAACTTAGGCAAAACATCTGAGCTGACCAACACAATGGAACATTAGAACAACTTAGGCAACACACCTGAGCTGACCAACACAATGGAACATTAAAACAACTTAGGTAACACATCTGAGCTGACCAACACAATGGAACATTAGAACAACTTAGGCAACACACCTGAACTGACCAACACAATGGAACATTAGAACAACTTAGGCAACACACCTGAGCTGACCAACACAATGGAACATTAGAACAACTTAGGCAAAACATCTGAGCTGACCAACACAATGGAACATTAGAACAACTTAGGTAACACACCTGAGCTGACAAACACAATGGAACATTAGAACAACTCAGGCAACACACCTGAGCTGACCAACACAACATTAGAACAACTTAGGCAACACACCTGAGCTGACCAACACAATGGAACATTAGAACAACTTAGGCAACACACCTGAGCTGACCAACACAATGGAACATTAGAACAACTCAGGCAACACACCTGAGCTGACCAACACAACATTAGAACAACTTAGGCAACACACCTGAGCTGCCCAACACAATGGAACATTAGAACAACTCAGGCAACACACCTGAGCTGACCAACACAACATTAGAACAACTTAGGCAACACACCTGAGCTGACCAACACAATGGAACATTTGAACAACTTAGGCAACACACCTGAGCTGACCAACACAATGGAACATTAGAACAACTCAGGCAACACATCTGAGCTGACCAACACAATGGAACATTAGAACAACTTAGGCAACACATCTGAGCTGACCAACACAATGGAACATTAGAACAACTTAGGCAACACACCTGAGCTGACCAACACAATGGAACATTAGAACAACTTAGGCAACACACCTGAGCTGACCAACACAATGGAACATTAGAACAACTTAGGCAAAACATCTGAGCTGACCAACACAATGGAACATTAGAACAACTTAGGCAACACACCTGAGCTGACCAACACAATGGAACATTAGAACAACTTAGGCAACACACCTGAGCTGACCAACACACCTGAGCTGACTAACACACCTGAGCTGACTAACACACCTGAGCTGACTAACACACCTGAGCTGACTAACACACCTGAGCTGACTAACACACCTGAGCTGACTAACACACCTGATATCCATGCAGGGTGATGGATAATGACATAGAAACCCGTCCAGGGTGATGAAAAAGGAGGCAGGGTGACCCAAAAAGAACGAAAATCCCCAGAAAGAAAATACTTTCATCATCATTTAGCACTTTCACCTCACTCATACATAATCACTGTCTTTGCAGAGGAGCTCAGATACGACAGTTTAGAGGTCCCTCCAAACTGCCAATATCCCAGACACCTCTTTTAAAGTGCAGGCATTGTACTTAACATTTTCAGGACTCAAGGCCGGCTTAATCCCTTGACTAAATATTACCCTGCTCACACTCCAACAGATCGTCAGGTCCCAAAAACTATTCGTCTCCATTCACTCCTATCTAACACGCTCACACACGCTTGCTGGAAGTCCAAGCCCCTCGCCCACAAAACCTCCATTACCCCTTCCCTCCAACCTTTTCGAGGAGGACTCCTACCCCTTCTTCCTCCCCCTACAGATTTATACGCTCTCCAAGTCATTCTACTTTGATCCATTCTCTCTAAATGACCAAACCACCTCAACAACCCCTCTTCAGCCCTCTCACTAATACTTTTAGTAACTCCACACCTCCTCCTAATTTCCACACTCTGAATTCTCTGCCTAATATTTACACATTGCCCTTAGACAGGACATCTCCACTGCCTTCAACCGCCTGCTCAACCCATGCTTCACACCCATATAAGAATGTTGGTACCACTATACTTTCAAACATTCCCTCCTTTGCCTCCCTAGATAACGTTTTTTTTTTGTCTCCACAGATACCTCAACGCACCACTCACTTTTTTTCCTTCATCAATTGTATTGTTAACCTCATCCTTCATAAACCCATCCGCTGACAAGTCAACTCCCAAATATCTGAAAACATTCACTTCTTCCATACTCCCTCTCTCCAATGTGATATCCAATTTTTCTTTATCTAAATTGTTTGATACCCTCATCACCTTATTCTTATTTTTGTTCACTTTCAACTTTCTACCTTTACACACCCTCCCAAACTCGTCCACTAACCTTTGCAACTTTTCTTTAGAATCTCCTATAAGCACAGTATCATCAGCAAAAAGTAACTGTGTCAACTCACATTTTGTACTTGATTCCCCATAATTTAATCCCACCCCTCTCCCCAACACCCTAGCATTTACTTCTTATACAACCCCATCTATAAATATATTAAACAACCATGGTGACATCACACATCCCTGTCTAAGACCTACTTTTACCGGGAAGTAATCTCCCTCTCCTACACACCCTAACCTGAGCCTCACTATCCTCATAAAAACTCGTTACAGCATTCAGTTACTTACTACCTATTCCATACACTTGCAACATTTGCCACATTGCTCCCCTATCCACTCTATCATATGCTTTTTCTTCATCCATAAATGCAATGAAAGCTTCCCTTCCTTTATCTAAATACTGTTCACATATATGCTTCAATGTAAACACTTGATCTACACATCCCCTACCCACTGTAAAACCTCCTTGCTCATCTGCGATCCTACTCTCTGTCTTACCTCTAATTCTTTCAATAATAACCCTACCATACACTTTACCTGGTATACTCAGTAAACTTATTCCCCTATAATTTTTACAATATCTTTTGTCACACTTCCCTTTATATAAAGAAACTATTCATGCTCTCTTCCAATCCTTAGGTTCCTTCCCCTCTTTCATACATTTATTAAACAAAAATACCAACCACTCCAACACAATATCTCCCCCGTTTTTAACATTTCTTTCATGATCCCGTCAATTCCTGCTAATTTACCTCCTTTCATTCTTCGTAATGCCTCACGCACCTCCCCCACACTCACATCCTTCTCTTCTTCACTCCTAAACGATGTTGTACCTCCCTGACCAGTTCATGAAATTACCGCCTCTCTTTCTTCATCGACATTTAAAAGTTCCTCACAATATTCCCGCCATCTACCCAATACCTTCAGCTCCCCATCTACTAACTCCCTACTCTGTTTTTACCTGCTATCATGTCCTCAGTCAGGTCTTAACCTGCTATCATGTCCTCAGTCAGGTCTTAACCTGCTATCATGTCCTCAGTCAGGTCTTAACCTGCTATCATGTCCTCAGTCACGTCTTAACCTGCTATCATGTCCTCAGTCAGGTCTTAACCTGCTATCATGTCCTCAGTCAGGTCTTAACCTGCTATCATGTCCTCAGTCAGGTCTTAACCTGCTATCATGTCCTCAGTCAGGTCTTAACCTGCTATCATGTCCTCAGTCAGGTCTTAACCTGCTATCATGTCCTCAGTCAGGTCTTAACCTGCTATCATGTCCTCAGTCAGGTCTTAACCTGCTATCATGTCCTCAGTCAGGTCTTAACCTGCTATCATGTCCTCAGTCAGGTCTTAACCTGCTATCATGTCCTCAGTCAGGTCTTAACCTGCTATCATGTCCTCAGTCAGGTCTTAACCTGCTATCATGTCCTCAGTCAGGTCTTAACCTGCTATCATGTCCTCAGTCAGGTCTTAACCTGCTATCATGTCCTCAGTCAGGTCTTAACCTGCTATCATGTCCTCAGTCAGGTCTTAACCTGCTATCATGTCTCAGTCAGGTCTTAACCTGCTATCATGTCCTCAGTCACGTCTTAACCTGCTATCATGTCTCAGTCAGGTCTTAACCTGCTATCATGTCCTCAGTCAGGTCTTAACCTGCTATCATGTCTCAGTCAGGTCTTAACCTGCTATCATGTCCTCAGTCACGTCTTAACCTGCTATCATGTCTCAGTCACGTCTTAACCTGCTATCATGTCCTCAGTCAGGTCTTAACCTGCTATCATGTCCTCAGTCAGGTCTTAACCTGCTATCATGTCCTCAGTCACGTCTTAACTTGCTATCATGTCCTCAGTCACGTCTTAACCTGCTATCATGTCTCAGTCACGTCTTAACCTGCTATCATGTCTCAGTCAGTCTTAACTGCTATCATGTCTCAGTCAGTCTTACTGCTATCATGTCCTCAGTCACGTCTTAACTTGCTATCATGTCCTCAGTCACGTCTTAACCTGCTATCATGTCCTCAGTCACGTCTTAACCTGCTATCATGTCTCTCAGTCACGTCTATAATCTTAACTGCTATCATGTCCTCAGTCACGTCTTAACCTGCTATCATGTCCTCAGTCACGTCTTAACCTGCTATCATGTCTCAGTCACGTCTTAACCTGCTATCATGCCCTCAGTCACGTCTTAACCTGCTATCATGTCCTCAGTCAGGTCTTAACCTGCTATCATGTCCTCAGTCAGGTCTTAACCTGCTATCATGTCCTCAGTCAGGTCTTAACCTGCTATCATGTCCTCAGTCACGTCTTAACCTGCTATCATGTCACAGTCAGGTCTTAACCTGCTCTCATGTCCTCAGTCACGTCTTAACCTGCTATCATGTTCTCAGTCAGGTCTTAACCTGCTCTCATGTCCTCAGTCACGTCTTAACTTGCTATCATGTCCTCAGTCACGTCTTAACCTGCTATCATGTCCTCAGTCACGTCTTAACTTGCTATCATGTCCTCAGTCACGTCTTAACCTGCTATCATGTCCTCAGTCACGTCTTAACCTGCTATCATGTCCTCAGTCACGTCTTAACTTGCTATCATGTCCTCAGTCACGTCTTAACCTGCTATCATGTCCTCAGTCACGTCTTAACTTGCTATCATGTCCTCAGTCAGGTCTTAACCTACTATCATGTCCTCAGTCACGTCTTAATCAGATAATGATCAGTTAGCTGATAAAAGATTGTTATAATTTTTAACCTAAATAATTTTTTGTTAGAACTTGTTTCAAGTTAAAATTTATGATTATTTGTTCTTTTGCCACATGTTTCATTAGATGTTTCATTACATGTTTCATTAGATGTTTCATTACATGTTTCATTAGCTGTTTCATTAGATGTTTCATTACATGTTTCATTAGATGTTTCATTAGATGTTTCATTAGACTGACAGGACAAATACAAGGCTGATATTCGCCATCATGAGTGACCATACTGAAAGATGAGACACGTTCACTTGGTAACCTTTACCATAATAGTTTCAGGATGCTGTATTTACTCTTCTTTATTAATTTTCTTATAAATTGGATCACAGAAGTGTTATATTTGAGTTTCTTGCTTTCATGCTTTGCAGTTAAACCCAATTATTTACCTACGGTGTGGAGTGGGTAATTTCCGTCCTGAAGGCCCTTACAATTAATTATTAGTTTATTTTAGACAATACTGTAGTATTTGTGAAATAGTTGATGGTATTATATATAATGAACTGATAATATTAGACTCTTTACAATACATTAGCGTCCAAAGATATGATAAATATGAAGAAGGGATTCAGCTAGAGTATTTAGTCATATTATAAAAAAAAATTGTGATTTTGTAGCGTCCCAAACTTACGTGCAATTGATGAGAGAGAGAGAGAGAGAGAGAGAGAGAGAGAGAGAGAGAGAGAGAGAGAGAGAGAGAGAGAGCTAAGGTACTGTGCTAACGATACTTACCCTGCCCGGAAGGGGTATATGTATTGTGGGTTTGAATCTTACACACTAAATGCGAAATACTTTTATTTCATTTTCCACTCGTATTATGGAGTTATTGCATAATAAATATCTCTTGTGAGGCTGGCATCTCTTGTGAGGCTATCATCTCTTGTGAGGCTGGCATCTCTTGTGAGGCTGGCATCTCTTGTTAGGCTGGCATCTCTTGTGAGGCTGGCATCTCTTGTCAGGCTGGCATCTCTTGTTAGGCTGGCATCTCTTGTTAGGCTGGCATCTCTTGTCAGGCTGGCATCTCTTGTGAGGCAAAAAGGTATAAACTTGGTAAGATTGAGAACACCGGCTACTGTTCTTTGTGCATAGTCACTTTGAGGGAGGTGACTCTCCTCATTTTGATGGATAATTAATGAATTGCTTTTCTCTGTGTTTATAATCACTGTATTTTTTTCTTTTGTTTCCTTTCCACTTATCATGGCGACGTGGGTTAAAATTCTTCGTCTGTAAGTCAAGTATGTGTCAGAACACAAGGTGACCACAGCTTGACAATACGCTATGGTAGATAATGTATTGTGAAAAACACACACACACACACACACACACACACACACACACACACACACACACACACACACACACACACACACACACACACTGTATACCCTAAGATTGAGAACGTATACCGTATACGTCAGGCCCATACTAGAATATACAGCACCAGTCTGGAACCCACAGGGTTGTGTTGGTCAGCTCAGGTGTGTTGCCTAAGTTGTTCTAATGTTCCATTGTGTTGGTCAGCTCAGGTGTGTTGCCTAAGTTGTTCTAATGTTCCATTGTGTTGGTCAGCTCAGGTGTGTTGCCTAAGTTGTTCTAATGTTCCATTGTGTTGGTCAGCTTAGGTGTGTTGCCTAAGTTGTTCTAATGTTCCATTGTGTTGTGTCTTCAGTTTGATGTGATCTTCCTCATATCCAATTCCACTTTATCCTTATTTCCTATACCAGGTCAACCTTATATCCCATACTAGTTCATCCTTATGTTACATACCAGGTTATCTTTCTTCTGTGTCACTTTCTTCACAGTTTTCTTCCCCCACTTAAGACTCAAGTCTCTCGACGATCATAAGTGAATTATAAACCACTACAACTTTTAGGAAAGTTTTACCCACTAAAAAATAATAATGTTACCAATTATTTATAAATGGTAGTTTAATATTTTTAATTGCTATGAGCAGCACAATGTTCAGTTACGACGTAAACACTACCTAAACATTAACGTTAAGTATTATTTATATTGTAATCTTTAAGAAAAAATAAATAACATTGTGTTGCACACCATCCAGGGTGTAATACAACACATTATTTTTATAATATTCGCTAACATTCAAACATCACAAAACATAACAACATAATGTTGAATCTTAGTAAGACAGAGACGTACTGACCAGTGAGCAAGAACGACCAAATAAATTATTTTTTGTCCTTGGATCGAAAATGAACGGCTTCTAGTTTTTTTTTTTATATATATATATATATATATATATATATATATATATATATATATATATATATATATATATGTGTGTGTGCGTGCGTAGTTTTGTGCGTGTATGAATGATGGTGAATCAACAAACTGCCTTCGCAGAAATGCGCAAAATGAGTGTAAAAACAAGTGTGTGTAAGTTTACTTAGGTTCAGGTACTCGTAAATACAGTTACACAAATTATCATACATAGTAACATATGTGTACATTACCCAGGATAACCCAAAAAAGTCATACAATGTAACTTCCATTGTGCGCAGTCGCTTGTAACTGCGCATCTTGCAAATAAATAAGAAAAATAACCAAATAAAATATAAAATTCAAGACTTATTACAGTTCTCGTGAGGTGGACAAACACACGAACACTCATAAAGTCACAATAAAACTTTCACAAACTCACTTAAATTGCTAATTTAGTAAAAAAAATCTTATTTTTTATGTAAATAAAGCGTTTAATATAAATAGAACTTCCAAAATTTTATTGAGTGGCCTCACCTTGGTGGAGGAACTGGAGGGTAGCTTGGCTGCGTCTAGCTGGTGTACGGTCGTGGCTGTCTTGGTGGGTGTAATTACTGGACGCAGTTTTCTGTGTGTCACCTCCAGTAATTCCACCCACCTGGACAGTCTCTACCGTAGACCAGCTAGACAAGACCTCGTTCCTATCCAGCTAGATCACTGGGGGTGGCTGAGCTGACTTCGGGACATATAACCTGAGGAAGGCTGAGACTGGTATATAACCTTAGGGAAGTGAGGAAGGGGAGACATCCGGGAGCCCACGGATGGATTCCTGGACACATGGACCTGGGAAAGGAGAGGATACCTTGGGGAAGTGGGGAAGGGAGAATATCTGAGGCGGACAGATGGACTCCTGGACACATGGACCTGGGAAAGACGAGGATACTGGTTGATGGGGCAGACCTTGGGAAAGGGAGAATATCTGAGGGGACAAAAATGGATTCATGGACACATGAACCTGGGGATATAACCTAAGGGAAGTGAGGAAGGGGAGACATCCGGGGGCCCACGGATGGATTCCTGGACACATGGACCTGGGAAAGGCGAGGATACATTGGGGAAATGGGGAAGGGAGAATATCTGAGGCGGACAGATGGATTCCAGGACACATGGACCTGGGAAAGACGAGGGGCAGACCTTGGGAAAGGGAGAATATCTGAGGGGACACAAATGGATTCCTGAACCTGGGGATATAACCTAAGGGAAGTGAGGAAGGGGATTTATCCGGGGGCCCACGGATGAATTCCTGGACACATGGACCTGGGAAAGGCGAGGATACCTTGGGGAAGTGGGGAAGGGAGAATATCTGAGGCGGACAGATGGACTCCTGGACACATGGACCTGGGAAAAACGGGAATACTGGTTCATGAGCGAGACCTTGGGGAAGTGGGGAAGGGAGAATATCTGAGGGGACACAGATGGACTCCTGGACCTGGGAAAGACGAGGATACTGGTTGATGGGGCAGACCTTGGGTGTGAAGGGTAGACTCAGACTCGGTTCAATCTTGCCTTTCAAGAAGAACCAAGGCTGGTTCCTCCTTTAGGAAAATTACCAAGAATAGAAAAAGACAAAACATGAACAGCAAACAAAACCTATCGTGAATAAAAATGAAAAATAAAAATAGGCAAATAAGACTACGTTGCAACAGGTAATTTGTACAGATGAAAAGGAACGTGTGGATGTTCTTGACACATAAGCTGTTACACTTTTCTGAACTCCTTGCTGGTATTCACTTAATCGATGACGGTGGCAACAACCACTTGTTTGACGGATGTGACAGATGTTTTCTAAACTCATATGTTGTCCAAGAGTCAGGTGTGGTCCGCTGGTGACTCAGGTGGCTGTGGTTGACAATAGTGGTACTGCAGATGTGGGCAGTATAAAAGTTGATGATTCAATCTCCAAAAACTCTTGTGAGACGGTTCCTTCAATCTAACTGGCACCGACGGCTATCAAATGGAGAAAGACAAAAATTTCTCACCATTCTGTTACACATTCTTATAATAGGCATAAGGCCTTCCAAAAGAAATGGTGAGAAAATTATGCTAGTCAATACAAGGCAAGGGCAGAGCCACATTAAGTACTCCAAAATGATGAGTGAAGCTCAAAAACTAAAGAGTGAAGCTCTTAAGAAAATAATAACGAGTGAGGCTCGTAAAATACAATAAGACAGAAGTGACTGTGAAGACTTACAGTGGAGACGGGAGTTGTCAGTCGAGTGATTATTCCTTTGGCCGGAGTCCAGCATGTCACCTCTCTCCGGGTGGATGATGGGGGGGGGGTACAGCTGGAGCTAGATACTTACCCCACCTCAACGAACAGACTACCACTACTAGCACTTATACAGACATTCACACTTCCATCACTTCTATCTATGGACTTTTTCCTCACATTGGGGAAGTGGTTAAGGGAGAATATCTGAGGGGACACAGATGGACACATGGACCTGGGGAAAGCATCAAAAACACAGTAAGTGGTCGGGTGGACCTTAAAGACGAGCCTCTGGCTCGTCAGATAACTCTGAGACTGACAGTGGTCGCAAATAATAATGACAATTTAGATTTCTTAGCAGTTAGGGAAAGCTTAATATTTTTTATTACGGATGATGTGTTTTCACACATCACCATCAATCACATCATCACCATCAATTATGCGTCTTTCTTATACTACACTCTAAAACATTTTTATATATATTTTTTACATATCAACATTTATCATTTTATCATGGTATCAGAGGATACATGAAGAATTTTAACTTCACCCACTTGTCATGTCTTTTACCATGCTGGCATGACCATTACACTGCTGTCATCTTCCTCACTGCGGCGCTGTATGACCCCTGTGGTTTAGCGCTTATTATAATAATAATCTTCCTCACTCTCCTATCATATCACTCTACCTGAGGTATGTCTCTCATTCTTGTGTCATCTTATTCTTCCTTCTGTCACCTCACTCTGCATTAATCTTAGACTATTTCCATATACCTCTGCTCACAGAGGTACACTCTCCTACTGTCATTTTCCCTCATTCTACTTTATCACTCTTCAGTCATTTAACTTAGCATGCTCCAAGCTCAGTTGTGACTGAGGGACTGATTACCTCGTCTTTTGTATATAGTTCTACATTCTTCACACTATGTCAGACGCAGTCTCGTTGAAGACTAACTTATACCAAACCTTCCAAATGTGAATCTTAATCGTGTCTTTGCCTCTGTAGATGTCTGCCTTTCTTATTACACTCTTGACTTGACCTGCTCTGTGTTTCCTGTTCTCCTTTCTTATATTTTCTTTGTGGAAGAACTCTGCGTCAGTCTGCACACCACAGAACTCTGCGTCAGTCTGCACACCACAGAACTCTGCGTCAGTCTGCACACCACAACTGACTAACTTAACTATAACAGAAAAGGATTTTCCTCTTATGAAATAAATATTAACAAAATATTCGAGAGAAAAAAAAAATTAATCACTTCAATAAAATTGTTCCTTAAAACATAATTGTCCATTGTTTATCGAGGATCGAGGAGTTAAAGATGTTCAGTTTTATTCCTCTTTTATTTTAGTAACCAACATTTTTATTGCATAAAGACTGTACCTATCCTCAAGTGTTTGATTGAGACTGAGATCAAAGTTTTTACTTATTCTTCTAGCCCAACCTAGATCAATTAGACGACATTGTGGCTGAGCAGCATTGATATTATCTACTATTATGTTGTTGCAATGAAGATCCAAGTGTGCGAATCCAGAGTCGTGGAAATTGGTTAGTGCAGCAGCGGTGGCATTATATACCTTTAATCCCTCTTCATAAGTACAGCTTTGTAAAAACTTATGTAGAGTTAAACCTGGAATATACTCCATCACAAGACCCTTGAGGTTTCCCTGTCAGTGATACCGTATAATTTAGGGCACCCCGGCGCGTCTGCCTCGTGAAGCATCTGAGCTTCGTTCCCTCAAATGTTCCTCATGAAATACTTTAACAGCAACAGGAATGGTGTTGCCATCCTCTGCTTCTAACAGTCCTTTTTGTGTCTTACCATATTGACCTTGACCAAGGTCTTGTGTTATTGTAATCCTGTCCCATGGTACTACAGGGACGGCGGCAGTCAGTTGCTGGGAAATCCAAAACAACATCATTGGGAACAGCAACTTCGTCTATGCTCACTGAGGGCTGCTGCTGCTGCTGGTCGTTGTTTTTGCTGCTTTTTCTGCTGCGCCGTTGCTGCCTGACCGCTGCCGCTTCGCTGCGGGTCTCTGTTGCTGCTGGTGTCTTTGGGATTCCTTTTCCATCAAAATAAGTTACTGTCATCAAGTTTAGCAACTTTTCTTTAGGGCCCAAGTCCTGTGTACCGTTAAAGACTGGCAGGGGGATCTCTTCACTTCGGCCACTGCTCACCTCCACTCTCTCTTCCCATTATCCTACTCGTCACACAAAAAAAAAACAAAAATTTTAAATTTTGAAAAACAATAACTTCTCCCAAATATACTATCAGAGAAAATATAGTGAACTTGGATTTGAGTAAGTCAGGCAATGACTTCTTGCAAATATACTTGCAGAGAGAATATAATGAATTTTTATATGAGTAAGTCAGACTGACTCACCATTAACCCTCCCCAAATATAATATACAGTGACAATATATGAACATCACTAATTTGTTTATAAATTAAATATTTTAGGAAAAACATTAAAATGGGAACGAACACCCAATGTCGTACCCCATAGATATGTTTTAGGGTCGAGTTTCAGCCTTGGCCCCGCCCCATTTGCATAGAGTTGCAGGTGTGGGGTTTTTTTGAGCCGGGGGGTGAGGAGTCCCGGGTTTGTTTGGCGGTTTTTAGAGAGGGGGAGGGTTACAGAGTTTTTAGCAGGTAAAAAGGTTTTGGAAAATTTAAAAGAAAATGGTTGTTAAAAATAGGTCGGGGAGTGTAGCGGGGGGGGTTAAAGGAAAAGGGCTTTTTAAAGGGGAGGGGGGTTAAAGGGGAGAGTAACATTTGGGGTTTGTAGGGCAACGAGAAAGGAGGGGAAAAAGGGGGAAAAGGGGAAGCAAAGAAAAGAAGGGGAGTGGCAGGCAAAGTGGAGAAAAGGGGGGGCACAGCGGAAAAGGGGACAGGGGTGCAGGGCAAAAGTGATGCGGGAAAAAAAGTGGAATTTTGGGGGAAAAAAGGATGCGGGGAAAAAGGGATGCGGGCAACAGTGATGCAGCGGCAACATGTGCAGGGGGAAAAAGGGATGCAACGGAAAAAGTGATGCAGGGCAACAGGGATGGGGGGAAAAGGGTGGCGGCAAAAAGGGGTGCAGGGAAAAAGGATGCAGGGCAGCAGTGATGCAGGGAAAAAGGGATGCAGGGAAAAGCGATCCCCGCGGCAGAGGATGCAGCGGCAACAGCGATGCAGCGGCAACAGTGATGCGGGGAACAGAAAAGCAGCGGAAAAAGGATAGGGCAACAGGGGAGCGCAGGGAAAACCTGAGTGCAGCGGCAAATGATGCGCAGGGCAAAGCGGGGGCGCGGCAACAGGGATGCAGGGGCAAAGGATGCAGGGCAAAGGATGAACCCAACCCGGGCGCGGGGAAAAGGATGCAGGGCGGGGGGAAAGCGAGGGAAAAAGGATGATTAAAAGGGGGCAGGGCAGCAGTGATGCAGCGGCAACAGGGATGCGGGGGCAAAATGAGGGGGGCGGAGCGGATGCAGCGGCAACGGGGGATGCGGGGGAAAAAGGATGCAGCGGCAACAGGATGCAGCGGCAACAGCGGATGCGGGCAAAGTGATGCGCGGCCCCGGGGGATGCAGGGAATTTTTGGGTGAAAAAAAAAGCGCGCAGGGGAGAGGAGCGAGCGGAAAAGGAGGGGAGGGGAATTTCGGGGAGGGGAAAATGAGCAGCGAGCCCCCAGTGAGGGGGCCACCGGATGCAGCGGAAAAAGGATGCAGGGGAAAAAAGGGGGATAGGGGAAAGGGGATAAAAGGGGAATAGGGATGCAAACAGGGAGGGGGGAAAAATGAGGAGGGAGCGGAAAACCAAAATGATGCAGCGGAAAAGCGAGCGGGGGCGCAAAAGCGCGGAAGGGGGGTGCAGCGGCAACAGTGATGCGGGGGGCAGGGGATGCGGGGGAAAAGGGATAGGGCAACAGGATGCGCGGCAGCAGGGGATGCAGCGGGAAAAGCGATGCAGGGCAAAGGGATGCGGGAAAAAACAGTGATGCAGCGGCAACAGCGATGCAGCGGCAAAGTGACGGGAAAAAGGGGGATGCGGGGGAAAAAGGGTGCAGGGAAAAAGGATGAGGGAGAGGGGATGCAGCGGAAAAAGGGGGATGCAGCGGAAAAAGGATGCAGCGGCAGCAGGGTTTTTCAGGGCAAAATAAAGTGATGAGCGGAAAAATGATTTAAATTGGGGGGGCGGATGCAGGGAAAAAGGGATGAAATGAAAAATCCCCGGGAAAAACCCCGGGGGATGCGGGGGGCAAAAAGGATAGGGCAACAGTGATGTAAAAATGGAATTTTTGGGGTGAGGGAAAAGGGGGCGCAGCGGCAAAGTGATGCGGGCCCTCAAACGGGGAAAGGGGGCAGTGGAAAAAGGGAGCGAGCGGCAAAAGGATGCAGTGGCAAAGTGATGAACCCTGATGGGAAAAAAAAAACGGGAGGGGTTTTTGGGGCAGCGGCGTTTGGGGGATGCAGCGGTTTTGGGAGGCAAAGGGGTTTTAGGGGGCACCAGTGATGCGGGGGCAAAGGGTGCCCCAAAAGTGATGCAGCGGCAACAGGGAGCGCGCGGAAAAAGGGGATGCAGGGGAAAAAGGGAGCGCGGAACAGGACAGCCCCAGGGGAGGGGGGGAAAAGCGGATGCAGGGCACAGTGATGCAGGGCAATGGTGAACCCCGGGGAAGGGGATGGGCGGGGGGTTTTGGGGGCAGCGGGGGTTTTGGGTGCAGCGGGGGAAGGGATAGGGGAATGATGCAGCGGAAAAAGGGGATGCAGGGCAAAGCGGGGGAAAAAATGGCCCCAGGATGCAGGGAAAAAGCGGAGGGCGAACAGGGAAGCGGGGGAAAAGTGGAGGAGGGGATGGGGGAGCAGGGCGGATAGGGCGTAGGGGGATAGTGGATGAGTGGCAATAGTGGACGGGTGGGCAAAGGGAGGGGGGGGGCACGGGGGAACGAGGGCAAAGTCCATGGCGGAAAAGGGGGAGCGTAGTTGGGGAAAAGGGGCGGGCCCCAAAGGGGGATAGGCTTTTAAGGGGATGCCCCCAAAGGGATTTTCGAAATGATCCCCCACGGGTGATGGCGGGCAACGGGGGACGCAGGGAAAACAGTGATGCGGTTCAACGGGGGATGAGGAACAGCGCGCGCAGGGGGGGAGGGGCGGATGGGGGAAACAGTGATGCACCCACAGGGAGGCAGGGAAAAGGGGGATGCAGGGCAAATGATGCGGGGGAACGGGGGAGGCAGGGCAAAGTGGATCAGGGGAAAATTGGATGGGGGCTTAAAGTGATGCAGGGGAAAACAGGGAAAAAAGGGCAATGGAAATTTTACCCAATGGATGCAGGGGAAAACAGGGGAGGGCCCCAATTTTTAGGGATGCAGCGGGAAGGATGGCGGCAAGGGGTGATGAGCGGCAAAGGTGATGCAGCGGCAAAGTGAACGGGGCAAACCAGCGTAGCGGCAAAGGGAAAAGCGGGATAGTGATGCAGCGGCGGGATGCCCCAACAGGGAAAAAAAATTTTTAAGGGCCCCAGCGCAGCGGCAAAAAGGATGCGGGGGCGAAGGGGAGGCAGGGCAATCGATCAGCACGGAAGTGATGCAGGGCAATGGATGGGGGCAAAGCGGATGCAGGGGTTTTAGTGAAAAGGGCAACATCCGGCCAGGGGAAAACAGTGATGGGGCAACGGGGGAAGGGGCAGCGGAAAAACCGGGGGCAGCGGCAGGGGTGATAAAAGCCCCGGGCGATGAGGGGAAAAGGATGGGGGGCGTTAAAATGAAAAAGGGAAAAGTGATGGCGGCAATATGATGCAGCCGAACAGCGGGGGAGAAACAGGGCCCCAGCGGCTTTTTATGATGCAGCGGAAAGGGGCATGCAGGGGCCCCCAGGGATGCGGGGGCAACCGGGGGATGGGGGCAAAGGGGGATCGGGGGAACGGGGGATGCCCCCAAAGGGGTGATAGGGCAATGGGGGAAATGCTTTAAAAGGGGGAGCAGAAGCAAACAGTGATGCGGGGGAAAAATTTAAAAAGGGCAACAGGATGCACCCAAGGGGTGATGGGGCGGCGAAGTGATGCAGGGGGGGAAGGATGCGGGGAAACATGATGCAGCGGCAAAGGAAAACCCAAGGGGAAACGTGTCGCGAAAAGGGATGCAGGGCAACAGTATGCAGGGGGGGAAGGGGAGGCAGCGGCACAGGGAGGCAGGGAAAACAGGGAGCAGGGGGGGATAGGCGGCAGCGGGATAATGAGGGCAGGGCTTTTAGTGCGGGAAAGGGGATGCAGGGGGGGTTTGGGGGAGGCAGCGGCAAAGTGATGCAGGGCAACGGGGGAGGGGCGGGGGTTTGGGAGGGAAAGGGAACAGCCCGGGGCAGGGAAAACAGTGGGGGGTGGGAATTTTAGGGGAAACGGGGAAATTATCCAGGTAGGGGAAAAGAAAAGCGTATTTTGAATGGGGGAAGGCGGGCAATAGTGATAGAGAAGGGATGGGGGATGAGGGCAATAGGGAGGTATTTAATAGGGGGGGAGGGGATGGGGGATGGAGTGGAAAGGGGGATGAGTGGGATAGTGGAGTTTTAGTGGAATTAGTGGAGGTGGTGGTGATAGTGGAGTAAAAGTGTTACATTCAAAAACCCAAAAAGGGGCCCTGAGACCAGAGTAGAATTTTTAAACTAAAAAGGTCACTGATAATGAATATGATGGCCTTTTGGTGCTGGGTCACCATCAAGACTAAAAAGGAATATGGGGGGCCCGGGGGTGCGGGTCACCATCAAGACTGATAATATGATGGTCCGGGCGGGTCACCATCAAGACTGATAAGGAATATGATGGTCCTGGTGCTGGGTCACCATCAAGACTGATAATGAATATGATGGTCCTGGTGCTGGGTCACCATCAAGACTGATAATGAATATGATGGTCCTGGTGCTGGGTCACCATTAAGACTGCAAGGTACAATATGATGGTCCTGGTGCTGGGTCACCATCAAGACTGATAATGAATATGATGGTCCTGGTGCTTGGTCACCATCAAGACTGATAATGAATATGATGGTCCTGGTGCTGGGTCACCATTAAGACTGCAAGGTACAATACGATGGTCCTGGTGCTGGGTCACCATCAAGACTGCAAGGTACAATATGATGGTCCTGGTGCTGGGTCACCACCAAGACTGCAAGGTACAATACGATGGACCTGGTGCTGGGTCACCACAAGACTGCAAGGTACAATACGATGGACCTGGTGCTGGGTCACCATCAAGACTGCAAGGTACAATACGATGGACCTGGTGCTGGGTCACCATCAAGACTGCAAGGTACAATACGATGGTCCTGGTGCTGGGTCACCATCAAGACTGCAAGGTACAATACGATGGTCATGGTGCTGGGTCACCATCAAGACTGCAAGGTACAATACGATGGTCCTGGTGCTGGGTCACCATCAAGACTGCAAGGTACAATACGATGGTCATGGTGCTGGGTCACCATCAAGACTGCAAGGTACAATACGATGGTCATGGTGCTGGGTCACCATCAAGACTGCAAGGTACAATACGATGGTCATGGTGCTGGGTCACCACCAAGACTGCAAGGTACAATACGATGGTCATGGTGCTGGGTCACCATCAAGACTTCAAGGTACAATACGATGGTCCTGGTGCTGGGTCACCATCAAGACTGCAAGGTACAATATGATGGTCCTGGTGCTGGGTCACCACCAAGACTGCAAGGTACAATACGATGGTCATGGTGCTGGGTCACCATCAAGACTGCAAGGTACAATATGATGGTCCTGGTGCTGGGTCACCATCAAGACTGCAAGGTACAATACGATGGTCCTGGTGCTGGGTCACCATCAAGACTGCAAGGTACAATACGATGGTCCTGGTGCTGGGTCACCATCAAAACTGCAAGGTAAAATATGATGGTCCTGGGTCACCACCAAGACTGCAAGGTACAATACGATGGTCATGGTGCTGGGTCACCATCAAGACTGCAAGGTACAATACGATGGTCATGGTGCTGGGTCACCATCAAGACTGCAAGGTACAATACGATGGTCATGGTGCTGGGTCACCATCAAGACTTCAAGGTACAATATAATGGACCTGGTGCTGGGTCACCATTAAAACTGCAAGGTACAATATGATGGTCCTGGTGCTGGGTCACCACCAAGACTGCAAGATACAATACGATGGTCATGGTGAAGGGTCACCATTAAGACTGCAAGGTACAATACGATGGTCATGGTGCTGGGTCACCATCAAGACTGCAAGTTACAATACGATGGTCATGGTGAAGGGTCACCATTAACACTGCAAGGTACAATTCGATTGTCCTGGTGCTGGGTCACCATCCATATCGAGGTAATGAAGACAAACAGCACTCTAGCTCCCTCTCAGTCTGCCTAGATAATTGACCTTTGAATAATATATTAGAACGCTGTTTACCCCCCCTCCCGGGCCATATGTAGGAGATGATGGGTGACAACAGTACATCCATATGTAGGAGATGATGGGTGACAACAGTACATCCATATGTAGGAGATGATGGGTGACAACAGTACATCCATATGTAGGAGATGATGGGTGACAACAGTACATCCATATGTAGGAGATGATGGGTGACAACAGTACATCCATATGTAGGAGATGATGGGTGACAACAGTACATCCATATGTAGGAGATGATGGGTGACAACAGTACATCCATATGTAGGAGATGATGGGTGACAACAGTACATCCATAACTTATAAAAAAATGGACTGATATAAGAAACATAAATGCAGAATTTGCTTACTGATGCTAAAACCGCCTCAGGCATCATTATTATATCTGCTTCTATCACTGCTAATATTATGTTCTTAGTTGCTCATTGTCAACTAATCGACCTGATGTAGTTCTTGAATTATTGTCAGGAATCTGTTATCCACACTCAACACATTCATAGTTTATGGAGTCTACCTAAATAGTGTTTACAAAGTGATTGTCCTGATGATTGTTAAAAAAAAATCCCGACCATTATTATTATATCTTGAAAATGCGATCAACCTACACAGGTCACAATGTGTCAATAAAGGTCACATGATCACACTGAGATATTCACCGACGGGGAGGTCACACTACTCGGATCAAACTCAATTACGTTGCTTTTATCTTCTTTTTGAGATGTTTATCCCTTGTATTTTTATTTGTAATAAATAATTAAATATTATTATAATTGTCATTATTCTTTATTATTATTATTAATTATTATTATTATTATTATTATTATTATTATTATTATTATTATTATAAATTATTATTATTATCAATTATTATTATTTATTATTATTATTAATATTAGTATTATTATTGTTTATTATTGTTATTATTACTATTATTATTAATGATTATTATTATTATTACAGAATAAAATGAAGAATAACGTCATTGGAACAATACACAAATAACTGGCACTTTGAAGAAACTGATAAGAACGTTTGTCTCCGTCTTGGACTACACAAGGTAAGGGAGTTACTGTTTATACAAGAGGAGGACAGGGACGCAAGACGTCTTGGACTACACAAGGTAAGGGAGTCACTGTTTATACAAGAGGAGGACAGGGACGCAAGACGTCTTGGACTACACAAGGTAAGGGAGTTACTGTTTATACAAGAGGAGGACAGGGACGCAAGACGTCTTGGACTACACAAGGTAAGGGAGTTACTGTTTATACAAGAGGAGGACAGGGACGCAAGACGTCTTGGACTACACAAGGTAAGGGGGTCACTGTTTATACAAGAGGAGGACAGGGACGCAAGACGTCTTGGACTACACAAGGTAAGGGAGTCACTGTTTATACAAGAGGAAGACAGGGACGCAAGGCTTGACTACAAGTAGGAGTCACTTTTATCAAGAGGGGACGACAACTCTTGACTACAAAGGTAAGGGAGTACTGTTTATACAAGAGGAAGACAGGGACGCAAGACGTCTTGGACTACACAAGGTAAGGGAGTCACTGTTTATACAAGAGGAGGACAGGGACGCAAGACGTCTTGGACTACACAAGGTAAGGGAGTCACTGTTTATACAAGAGGAGGACAGGGACGCAAGACGTCTTGGACTACACAAGGTAAGGGAGTCACTGTTTATACAAGAGGAGGACAGGGACGCAAGACGTCTTGGACTACACAAGGTAAGGGAGTCACTGTTTATACAAGAGGAAGACAGGGACGCAAGACGTCTTGGACTACACAAGGTAAGGGAGTCACTGTTTATACAAGAGGAGGACAGGGACGCAAGACGTCTTGGACTACACAAGGTAAGGGAGTCACTGTTTATACAAGAGGAGGACAGGGACGCAAGACGTCTTGGACTACACAAGGTAAGGGAGTCACTGTTTATACAAGAGGAGGACAGGGACGCAAGACGTCTTGACTACACAAGGTAAGGAGTCACTGTTTATACAAGAGGAAGACAGGGACGCAAGACGTCTTGGACTACACAAGGTAAGGAGTCACTGTTTATACAAGAGGAAGACAGGGACGCAAGACGTCTTGGACTACACAAGGTAAGGGAGTCACTGTTTATACAAGAGGAGGACAGGGACGCAAGACGTTTTGGACTACACAAGGTAAGGGAGTCACTGTTTATACAAGAGGAGGACAGGGACGCAAGACGTCTTGGACTACACAAGGTAAGGGAGTCACTGTTTATACAAGAGGAGGACAGGGACGCAAGACGTTTTGGACTACACAAGGTAAGGGAGTCACTGTTTATACAAGAGGAGGACAGGGACGCAAGACGTCTTGGACTACACAAGGTAAGGGAGTCACTGTTTATACAAGAGGAGGGGAGGGACGCAAGAAAGACGCCGAGAAAAATAAAAGGAAGTGGGAATAGTAATGGAAGAAACAGTGCTGGTAGTGTAAATAGTACTAGTAGTAATAGTAGTAGTAGTGGGTACTGTGTGAAAAATAAAATAATAATTATTATTATTATAATATATTTAGTAGAAATCGAAATAATATAAAAAAAGAACAAAAGACAAACAGCTGTGAGTTTGATCCGGGTAGTGTGAACAATACGATGGTGAAACCTAATGTTGTCACTTGGCATACTGTGCAGTTACGCTTTTAATTATATTAGTTATCCTGTGGAATATTGGTGGTTGACAGTAAGGTGATTGATGGTGGTTGACAGGTGAATGAAGGTGGTTGACAGGAAGGTGATTGATGGTGGTTTAGAGTAAAGTGATTGATAGTGGTTGACAATAAGATGATTGACAGTAAGGTTATTGATGGTGGTTGACAGTAAGGTGATTGATGGTGGTTGACAGGAAGGTGATTGATGGTGGTTGACAGAAAGGTGATTGATGGTGGTTGACAGTAAGGTGATTGATGGTGAATGAAAGGTGATAGTGGTTTACAGTAAGGTGGTTGATAGTAAGGTGGTTGACAGTAAGATGATTTAAGGTGGTTGAGTAAGGTGATTGATGGTTGACAGTAAAGTGATTGAAAGGTGATTGATAGTGGTTGACAGTAAGGTGATTGAAGGTAGCTGACAGTAAGGTGATTGATGGTTGGCAGTAAGGTGATTGATAGTGGTTGACAGTAAGGTGATTGATGGTCGGTGACAGGTAATTGATCTTAGTTGACAGTAAGGTGATTGATGGTGGTTGACAGTAAGGTGATTGGTGGTTGACAGTAAGGTGATTGACAAGGCGATTGATGGTGGTTGACAGTAAGGTGATTGATGGTGATTGAAAGGTGATTTATAGTGATTGACAGTAAGGTGGTTGATAGTAAGGTGGTTGAGTAAGGTGATTGATGGTTGACAGTAAGGTGATTGAAAGGTGTGATTAATAGTGGTTGACAGTAAGGTGATTGATAGTTGACAGTAAGGTGATTGAAGGTGGTTGACAGTAAGGTGATTGAAGGTGGTTGACAGTAAAATGATTGATGGTGGTTGAGAGTAAGGTGATTGATGGTGGTTGACAGTAAAGTGATTGATAGTGGGTGACAGGTAATTGATCTTAGTTGACAGTAAGGTGATTGATGGTGGTTGACAGTAAGGTGATTGATGGTGGTTGACAGTAAGGTGATTGGTGGTGGTTCACAATAAGGTGATTGATGGTTATTGAAAGGTGATTGATAGTGGTTGACAGTAAGGTGGTTGATAGTAAGGTGGTTGAGTAAGGTGATTGATAGTTGACAGTAAAGTGATTGAAAGGTGATTGATAGTGGTTGACAGTAAGGTGATTGATAGTTGACAGTAAGGTGATTGAAGGTGGTTGACAGTAAGGTGATTGAAGGTGGTTGACAGTAAAGGGATTGATAGTGGGTGACAGGTAATTGATCTTAGTTGACAGTAAGGTGATTGATGGTGGTTGACAGTAAGGTGATTGATGGTGGTTGACAGTAAGGTGATTGATGGTGGTTGACACAAAGGTGATTGGTGGTGGTTCACAATAAAGTGATTGATGGTGATTGAAAGGTGATTGATAGTGGTTGACAGTAAAGTGGTTGATAGTAAGGTGGTTGAGTAAGGTGATTGATAGTTGACAGTAAGGTGATTGAAAGGTGATTAATAGTGTTTGACAGTAAGGTGGTTGATAGTAAGGTGGTTGACAGATGATTGAAGGTGGTTGAGTAAGGTGATTGATGGTTGACAGTAAAGTGATTGAAAGGTGATTGAGTGTTGACAGTAATGTGATTGATGGTTGACAGTAAGGTGATTGAAGGTGGTTGACAGTAAGGTGATTGATGGTGGTTGACAGTAAGGTGATTGATTATGGTTGACAGTAAGGTGATTGATGGTGGGTGACAGGTAATTGATCTTAGTTGACAGTAAAGTGATTGATTGTGGTTGACAGTAAGGTGATTGGTGGTTGACAGTAAGGTGATTGATGGTGGTTGACAGTAAGGTGATTGATGGTAGTTGACAATAAGGTGATTGATGGTGGTTGACAGTAAGGTGATTGATATTGATTGAAAGGTGATTGATAGTGGTTGACAGTAAGGTGGTTGAGTAAGGTGATTGAAAGGTGATTAATAGTGGTTGACAGTAAGGTGGTTGATAGTAAGGTGGTTGACAGATGATTGAAGGTGGTTGAGTAAGGTGATTGATGGTTGACAGTAAAGTTATTGAAAGGTGATTGATAGTGGTTGACAGTAAGGTGATTGATGATTGACAGTAAAGTGATTGAAGGTAATTGACAGTAAGGTGATTGATGGTGGTTGACAGTAAGGTGATTGATGGAGGTTGACAGTAAGGTGATTGATGGTGGGTGACAGGTAATTGATCTTAGTTGACAGTAAGGTGATTGATGGTGGTTGACAGTAAGGTTATTGATAATAGTTGACAGTAAGGTGATTGGTGGTTGATAGTAAGGTGATTGGTGGTTGACAGTAAGGTGATTGATGGTGGTTGACAATAAGGTGATTGATAGTGGTTGACAGTAAGGTGATTGAAAGGGGATTGATAGTGGTTGACAGTAAGGTGGTTGATTGTAAGGTGGTTGATAGTATGGTGGTTGATAGTAAGGTGGTTGATAGTATGGTGGTTGATAGTAAGGTGGTTGAGTAAGGTGACAGGTAATTAATCTTAGTTGACAGTAAGGTGATTGATGGTGGTTGACAGTAAGGTGATTGGTGGTTGACAGTAAGGTGATTGGTGGTTGACAGTAAGGTGATTAGTGTTTGACAGTAAGGTGATTGATGGTTGTTGACAGTAAGGTGATGGTTGACAGTAAGTTGATTGATGGTAGTTGACACTAAATTTTTTGACGGATGACAGTAAATTGATTGATGGTGGTTGACAGTAAGGTGATTGATGGAGATTGACAAGACTGTCATCTAGGCCACCCTGTTATATCCCTAACCTTGTTTACATCTTCACAATACAGTCATCAATATCTTTATATTTCTTAAGGAACATCAGCCTTCATCAGTATGTTGATGGTAATTTTCCTTACTGTCAACCACCATCAATCAATTTACTGTCAACCTCCATCAATCAATTTACTCTCAACCTCCATCAATCAATTTACTGTCAACCTCCATCAATCAATTTACTCTCAACCACCATCAATCACTATGCTGTCAACCACCATCATTCAATTTACTGTCAACCACCTTCAATCAATTTACTGTCAACCACCTTCAATCAATTTACTGTCAACCACCTTCAATCAATTTACTGTCAACCACCATCAATCAACATACTGTGAACCACCATAAATCACCTTACTGTGAACCAACATAAATCACCTTACTGTCAACCACCAATATTCCACAGGATAACCAATATAATTAGAATGGTAACTGCACAGGAAGCCACGTGACAACACTGAGACTCACCATCGTGGTCTTCCCACTACTTGGATCAAACTCAAAAATCAACAGTGCTTCCTTTTTCAATGTTTTTGTTTTTCTTGTTTGATTTTGATTTGTAATGAAGATAAAATAATAATAATAGTAATAATAATAATAATAATAATAATAATAATAATAATAATAATAATAATAATATTATTATTATTATTATTATTATTATTATTGTGATGAAACTAAACAAATAATGCAAAATAACAAAGAGGCACAATACCGTGACTGGAACAATACACACACAACCCGCACATATAAAAGGGAGGAGCTTACGGCGACGTTTCGGCCCGACTTGGACCATTATACCTACTGATGTCTTTCTTGATCTTATCCGCCTTTGTGTGGACTCTAACTCCTTTTCCTTTCAAGGTAAATATTATTCTCAAACCTTTGGTGTCGCTATGGGCTCTCCTCTATCTCCTGTTCTTGCTAATCTTTACATGGAATACTTCGAGACTGTTCTTCTTCCCACTATTGATGTACGTCCTTCACTCTGGCTCCGCTATGTAGATGACATCTTTGCTCTTTGGCCTCATGACTTAAGTCTCTTCCAACCTTTTCTTGATGCTCTTAATAATCTTGTCCCTTCCATCAAGTTTAAAGCTGATTGGGAATCTAATTCTTTGCTTCCTTTCCTTGATGTTCATGTCCACCGCTCAGTTACAGGTTTTGCCTTCTCCGTGTACCGCAAGCCTATGCACAGTGGCATGTACATTCATTACTTCTCTTATCATGCTTCCTCTGTCAAGAAGAGTGTTCTTATCTCCCTCTTTCTCCGTGCTCTCCGCATCTGTGACCCTCAGTTTCTTGAAGCAGAAATTTCCACTCTTCATAATTCATTTTCCCGTCTTGGCTAACCTTCCCATTTCATAGACTCTGCTTTCTCTCGTGCCAAACGGACTTTCTTCTCTCCTAAACCCTCTACTCCTGGGAACTCTCCAGTCCTCTGCCTTCCCTACATCTCTGGTCTCTCTAATCTCAGCAACTCTCTCCGTTCCTTAGACATCAAACTTACCTTTCGTCAGACTAACACTCTTCGCACTAATCTAGTTCATACCTCCCCTCCCTCCACAGATTCTCCTGGTGTCTACTCTATTTCTTGCTCCTCCTGTCCTCTTCAGTACTTCGGAGAAACTGGCCGATCTCTTTCTGACAGACTCAAGGAGCACAAAAATAGTGTTAGGCTTGCCGACACTAATAATGCTCTTTTCTGTCATGTCAGAGATCACAGTCATCCTATTGATTGGTCTTCTGCTAAAAGTGTCTACCCTACGTCCAACTTTCATAGTCGCCGCCTGGTTGAATCCTCCCTTATACACAACTTTCCCTGTATGAATCTTAGCCCTGGCTTTGTCTCTGTTGATGCTTTCCTCTCTCATTACATTGTTAAATGCTCTAAACTTCAGAACACCCGTGACTTAACCTGATTCATTCCCCTTTCATCTCTTCCCCCTTCTCCTTTTTTCTCCTATGGGTTTTCCTTTATTTCTTTTCTTTTGCCTTGTATTTGTCCTTCATTTTATTCGCCTTTCCTCCCTCTGTGTTCTCGTCCCACCCTTGCGGGCCGCTAGCCTCATTGCAGTGTTCCTTTCCTAGAATATGACTGTCTCCACTACTACTATTACTACTACTACCTCTTCCACTACTTACTCCATTATTACCCCACTCTCTTGTACCCTCCCCTGTCTGCCTGCCTATAAATGCCCCTTCCTCCGTCTCTGTGTGTTAGTGTGACTTTGTAAATGGACCAAGTCGGGCCGAAACGTCGTCGTAAGCTCCTCCCTTTTATATGTGCGGGTTGTGTGTGTAAATAATGGAAAAGGTGGTGTTGCTGGTAGTGTAAGTAATAGTAGTAGTAATTGTATTAGTAATAATAGTAGTAGTCGTATTGGAAGAATAATAAAATATATTTGGAATGTTTATGTCGAAATATAGATCTAGGCTTTGATATAAAAAAATCTTAACAATAACAAGGACAGAAATAGGTATAGTGGTAAAACAGAATGGAGCAGGAAGGGTAAAGAGAAAGGAGGGTCTTTAAAAGTGTATTATACAAATAGTCGTAGTGCTAGGAATAAGATGGACGATTTGAGATTATTTGCAAGTGCAGGTAACATTGATGTATTTGCCATAACTGAGACGTGGTTCAATACGAAAAATAGGGACATGCCTGCTGAATGTCATATACAGGGTTTTAAATTGTTCCAAGTAGACAGAAGTTTCGGGAAGGGGGGTGGAGTGGCACTGTATGTCCGAGATCGCTTGAACTGTTGCATAAAAAGGGAATAAAGTCTGAAATAACACATACAGAGTCTGTCTGGATAGAATTTTCAGAGGGGCATGAAAATTGATTTTAGGTGTGATATACCGTCCCCCAAACTTAGATAGGGACCAAGGGAGACTACTATGGGAGGAAATTGTTAAGGCCACAATGCACGATAACGTAGTTATTCTGGGTGACTTCAACTTTAGTCAAATTGATTGGAATTTTTGACTGGGAATTTAGAATCTAACGACTTCTTAGATGTAGTTCAAGATTGTTTTTGAAGCAGTTTGTGACAGAACCTACAAGGGAAATAACCTGCTTGACTTAGTTCTGGCAAACAAGGAAACCCTTGTTAATAATTTAGAAATTACAGAGGAACTCGGCGCAAGCGACCACAAATCAATTACCTTTGGCATTGAATGGAAGTTTCATAGTACGAATAACTCAGTAACGGTCCCAGATTTTCGCTTAGCAGATTACAATGGACTTAGAGAACACTTATCATCTGTGGACTGGGGTAATGAAGATAGCTATCAATATGACAGTTTTCTGAACACTATACATGCTGCCCAAATAACATTTATCCCATATAAAGAAATTAGATCGAATAGAAATGACCCAAAATGGATGAATAATAGGCTCAAATATCTTTTAGGGCAGAAGAAAGGAGTTTATAGGCGTATCAAAAGAGGTGAGGGTCATCTTATGAGTCAGTATATTGACATTAAGAGGGACGTTAAAAAGGGGATAAGAAAAGCTAAACGGGACTACGAAATTAAAGTTGCTAGGGATTCGAAAACTAACCCAAAAGTTTTTTCAGGTGTATAGAACAAAAGTTAGAGATAAGATAGTTCCCCTTAAAAATAATTATGGGTATCTTACTGACAAAGAGAATGAAATGTGCTCTATTTTTAATAATTATTTTCTCTCGGTTTTCACTCAGGAAGACATTAATAATATCCCAAGAATTAGGTATTTTAGTGGGCCTGAAGAAGATAAATTATGTAGTATCACAGTCACTAGCGAAAAGGTTATCAAACAGATAGACCGTTTGAAGCAAAATAAATCGCCAGGCCCTGATGAGCTTTTTCAAGGGTTCTTAAGGAATGCAAAATAGAACTCTGTGAACCCTTAACTAACATTTTTAACCTATCTCTTCAAACAGGTGTAGTGCCGGATACGTGGAAGATGGCTAATGTAATTCCTATTTTTAAAGCAGGGGACAAGTCGTTACCATCAAATTACCGCCCAATAAGTCTAACATCAATTGTAGGCAAATTACTAGAGTCGATTATAGCTGATAACATAAGAAGCCATCTCGATAGGCATAATTTGATTAATGATACTCAGCATGGATTCACCAGGGGCCGTTCCTGCCTAACTAATTTGTTAACTTTTTCAGTGGGGCTTTTGAGGCAGTTGATAATGATAAAGAATTCGATATCGTTTATTTGGATTTTAGTAAGGCTTTTGATAGAGTACCACATCAGAGACTGTTAAAGAAAGTGGCTGCTCATGGCATTGGGGGAAAAGTGTTGTCATGGATCGAGTCATGGCTCACCAATAGGAAGCAGAGGGTGTGCATAAATGGGGTTAAATCGGAGTGGGGATCTGTAACAAGTGGCGTTCCTCAGGGATCGGTTTTGGGCCCGTTGTTGTTTATAATATATATAAATGACCTTGACGAGGGAATTTCTAGTGATATGAGCAAATTCGCTGATGACACGAAGATAGGTAGGATAATCGATTCAGACGTAGATGTCAGTGAACTACAGGAGGATTTAGACAAACTCAATTCCTGGTCAGAAAATGGCAGATGCAGTTCAATGTAGATAAATGCAAAGTTCTAAAGCTCGGGAGTGTCCATAACCCAAGCACTTATAAGTTAAATAACGTAGAACTTAGCCATACAGATTGCGAGAAGGACTTGGGGGTGATGGTAAGCAGCAACCTTAAACCAAGACAGCAATGCCTAAGCGTACGTAATAAGGCAAATAGATTACTGGGATTTATATCAAGAAGTGTTAGCAACAGAAGTCCAGACGTTATATTACAGCTTTATACATCATTAGTAAGGCCTCACCTAGATTACGCAGCTCAGTTCTGGTCTCCATATTACAGAATGGACATAAATTCGTTAGAAAACATTCAGCGTAGAATGACTAAATTAATACATAGCATTAGAAATCTTCCTTACGAAGAAAGATTGAAGACCCTTAAATTACATTCACTTGTAAGACGTAGAATGAGGGGAGACATGATCGAGGTATACAAGTGGAAAATGGGTATTAAAATTGGGTTGAGCAAATATTCTGTTAGTGGGACGGATTGTGAAGGACCTGCCTAGTATGGGCCAACAGGCCTGTGCAGTGTCCTCCTTTCTTATGTTCTTATGTTCTTAAATAAGGTCTTGAGGGTATCTCTCCAAGAGAGAACCCGCAATAATGGATTCAAGTTAGATAAGTTTAGATTTAGAAAGGATATAGGAAAGTATTGGTTTGGAAATAGGGTAGTTGATGAATGGAACAGTCTGCCTAGTAGGGTTATTGAAGCAAGGACCTTGGGTAGTTTTAAATTTAGGTTGGATAAATTCATGAGTGAAAGGGGTTGGATTTGAGTGGGAATTGCACATGAGTAAATAAAATTATCAAAGCTTATTTTTTGGGTAGCATTGAAAATTAGGTTGAACAAATATTCTGTTGGTGGGATGGAATGTGAAGGACCTGCCTAGAATGGGCCAACAGGCCTGCTGCAGTGTTCCTCCTTTCTTATGTTCTTATGTTCTTATAATTTTTATTTTTATTCATGGTTGGGATCTTATATATTCTTGGCCTGCTGATTGAAAATATCTAAATCATTTTGCTTTATCACCTAAGGATTTTGAATGAAACACAAATTAATGATAAAAAATGTGAATTTTTAATAAATTGTTATTGATTAAAATTAGGCAAGTAATCATGGAAAAGCACATTCTGTTAGTTATAAGAACATATGAATTACAAATAAACATATATCAAATCAAATGATTTTATTAAAAAAATATGCTCCTAAAGGTTAGCAAACATATTGAATGAAAGGAAGGAGGACAGCTTTGATTTTTGTTTGTGCTGTGCATCGAGACCATTACGTTTCAATGACAAACAGTAATCCACCATCAAGCTGACATTCCATTTGTCCTGGTACAGAGTTTCCCTAGTGCAAATATTCTGATAGAACCGCTCTCCTTGTTCCTCACTGTAGTCCTCACCTAGATTACACAGCTCAGTTCTCGTCTCCATATTACAAATTGGATATTAGTTCATTAGAAAACATTCAGCATAGAATGACTAAATTAATACATAACATTAGAAATCTTCCGTATGAAGAAAGATTGAAGACCCTAAAATTACATTCACTTGTAAGACTAAGAATATGGGAAGACATGATCGAGGTATACAAGTGGAAAATGGATATTAACAAAGGGGATATAAATAAGGTCTTGGGGATATCTCTCCAAGAGAGAACCCGCTATAATGTATTCAAATTAGATGAGTTTAGATTTAGAAAGGATACAGGAAAGTATTGGTTTGGAAATAGGGTAGTTGATGAGTGAAACAGTCTGCCTAGTAGGGTTATTGAAGCAAGGACCTTGGGTAGTTTCAAATTTAGGTTGGACAAATTCAAGAGTGAGAGGGGTTGGATTTGAGTGGGAATAGCACATGAGTAAATAGAATTATCAAAGCTTATTTCTTGGGTAGCATTGAACATAAGAACATAAGAACATAAGAAAGGTGGAACACTGCAGCAGGCCTGTTGGCCCATACTAGGCAAGTCCTTCACAATCCGTCCCACTAACAGAATATTTGCTCAACCCAATTTTCAATGCTAACCAATAAATAAGCTTTGACAATTCTACCCACTCATGCGCGAGTCCCACTCAAATCCAACCCCTCTCACTCATGAATTTATCCAACCTAAATTTGAAACTACCCAAGGTCCTAGCTTCAATAACACTACTAGGCAGACTGTTCCACTCATCAACTACCCTATTTCCAAACCAATACTTTCCTTCCTATCTGATCCATTTCTCTAAACTGGCTAAACTTATCCCCAACGAATTCCCATTTATAAGAACATAAGAGACATAAGAAAGGAGGAACACTGCAGCAGGCCCGTTGGCCCATACTAGGCAGGTCCTTCACAATCCGTCCCACTAACAGAATATTTGCTCAACCCAATTTTCAAAGCTACCCAAGAAATAAGCTTTGACAATTCCACTAGAGACTAGAATCACTCATCAGAATATCCAACCACTTGCACCCAAGGTCCTAGTATGACCCATACTAGGCAGGTTCCTTCACAATCCCAATCCCACTAACAAATTATTGCTAACCCAATTTTCAAAGCTACCCAAGAAATAGCTTTGCAATTCTCTTCCACTTCATCCTCGAGTCCCCTCATTACGTCTCAAATGACATTAAGAACATAAGATAGGAACACTGCAGCAGGCCTGTTGGCCCATACTAGGCAAGTCCTTCACAACTGTCCCACTAACAGAATATTTGCTCAACCCAATTTTCATTGCTACCCAAGAAATAGCTTTCACAATTCTACCCACTCATGCGCGAGTCCCACTCAAATCCAACCCCTCTCACTCATGAATTTATCCAACCTAAATTTGAAACTACCCAAGGTCCTAGCTTCAATAACCCTACTAGGCAGACTGTTCCACTCATCAACTACCCTATTTCCAAACCAATACTTTCCTATATCCTTTCTAAATCTAAACTTATCTAACTTGAATCCATTATTGCGGGTTCTCTCTTGGAGAGATATCCTCAAGACCTTATTTATATCCCTTTGTTAATACCCATTTTCCACTTGTATACCTCGATCATGTCTCCCCTCATTCTACGTCTTACAAGTGAATGTAATTTTAGGGTCTTCAATCTTTCTTCGTAAGGAAGATTTCTAATGCTATGTATTAATTTAGTCATTCTACGCTGAATGTTTTCTAACGAATTTATGTCCATTCTGTAATATGGAGACCAAAACTGAGCTGCGTAATCTAGGTGAGGCCTTACTAATGATGTATAAAGCTGTAATATAACCTCTGGACTTCTGTTGCTAACACTTCTTGATATAAATCCCAGTAATCTATTTGCCTTATTAC
>WNWK01014156.1:42500-52508 GCA_009830355.1 Cherax destructor | reverse complement strand
CAGTCCAGTAGTTTGGAACAGTGACCACACATGAGCAGGTGAGGATCTAACAGTAAATTACGTATAATTCAAACAAAAGACTGTGTGTAGCTGACAGTCTACCAGCGAGTGCAATTGCCTTTAAATGTACGTATCAGTCTGCAAGATCCGTGATCTAACTGTTGGGGGTTAGGATGAGGCATTGTTGCAAAGGGTCAGGATTGTGGGTGAGGGAGGATGGGAGGTAAGATGTATTTGGTTTTCAATTATTTTATTTAAGTTGGAAAGGGAAAAGTTGGAAGATAGAAATATTAGTTGGTAGATTAGATTATTTTGTTATTGCTTTTCCTCTTTCCTTCAGTTGTTTCCTATCCTTTTCTGTTCTGTCTCACTCCTGGTACACGATAATAGTTAGTTATAATCTTAATGGTAGTTTCCGTCTCATAATTCGGTCTCATGCTCTGTCACAAAGGTCAGAATGACAGTGTATGACCTGTCCTCGAGTATCTTCCAGTATGATAGTGTATGACCTGTCCTCGAGTATCTTCCAGTATGATAGTGTATGATCTGCCCTCGAGTATCTTCCAGTATGATAGTGTATGATCTGCCCTCGAGTATCTTCCAGTATGATAGTGTATGATCTGCCCTCGAGTATCTTCCAGTATGATAGTGTATGATCTGCCCTCGAGTATCTTCCAGTATGATAGTGTATGATCTGCCCTCGAGTATCTTCCAGTATGATAGTGTATGATCTGCCCTCGAGTATCTTCCAGTATGATAGTGTATGATCTGCCCTCGAGTATCTTCCAGTATGATAGTGTATGATCTGCCCTCGAGTATCTTCCAGTATGATAGTGTATGATCTGCCCTCGAGTATCTTCCAGATGATAGTGTGATCTCTCAGTATCTTCCAGTATGATAGTATATGATCTGCCCTCGAGTATCTTCCAGTATGATAGTATATGATCTGCCCTCGAGTATCTTACAGTATGACAGTGTATGTATATTCTTGTTTGTATCTGTATGCATGAGTATGTATGTGTGCTTGCATATGTATGTACGAATGTTTACTTTTTTGTATAAATGTGTGTGTATATATACTTACCTATATGTGGTTGCAGGGGTCGAGTCACAGCTTCTGACCTCGTCTCCTCACTATTCGCCACGAGGTCCACTCTCTCCCTGTTAAACCTATGTATGGGTCCTGCCTCTACTACTTCACTCTCCTGATTGTTCCACTTCTTGACAACTCTAAGGCTGAAGAAATACTTCCTAATATCCTTATGACTCTTCTGAGTTGTCAAATTCCAGTTGTGCTCTCTTGTTGCTGTCCCATCTCCGAAACATTCTGCCCCAGTTCACCTTGACGTTTCCTCTCAGTATTTTATACGTCGTTAGCATATCCCCCCATATCCCCCCTGTTCTAAAGTGTCATTAGATTGAGTATCCTTAACTTTTCTCTTTAATAGGACGTACCCTTGTTGCCAACTTTTGCACTTTCTCTAATTTCTTGATATGCTGGACCAGATGTGGGTTCCATACTGGTGCTGCATACTCCAATATGGGCCTGATGTACACTGTGTACAGTGTCGTGAATGACTTCTTATTTGGATATCGATCCGCTATTCTTAGGTTTGCCAGGCGCCCGTATGCTGCAGCAGTTATTTGGTTGATGTGCGTCTCAGAGGATGTGCTCGGTATGATACTCAACCCAAGTTCCTTTTCCTTGAGTGAGGTTTGAAGCCTTAAACTCCTGAGCCTGTACTCCGTTTACGGTCTCCTTTTTCCTTCCACTTGGTGGGGTTAAACTACAGGAGCCATTTGTTGGACCAGGCTTGCAGCCTGTCCAGATTCTTTAGTAGTCTTACCTGATTCTCGTCCGGTTGTATATTCCTCATTAGTTTCACGTCTTCTGCGAACAAAGACGCCTCTGACTTTGTCCCTTCTGTCATGTCTTTAACATATTCAAGAAACAGCACGGACCCTATTACTGACCCTTCTTGACCTCCACTCAACACATACGAACACTCCGACAAGTCATCACGTACAGTCACTCGTTGTTTCCTTCCTGCCTGGTATACCCTTATCCATTGCAGTGCTTTTCCTGTTATTCCTGCTTGTTCCTCTTGCTTTTGAACCAGTCTTTTGTGCGGTGCTGTTTCAAAACCCTTCTTACAGTCCAAGAAAATGCAATCTACCCATCCCTCTCTCTCATGTCTTACTTCCATTACCTACTCGTAAAACTCCAGAAGTCGTGCTGGTTGTCTTGAACAAGCACTCTCCTTTCTAGGTGCACCACCACGCTTCTCCTGATATTCTTCTCCATGGTTCTACATACTATACACGTCAGTGGCACTGGTATCTAGTTTAATTCTGCCTCTCTGTCTTCTACCTTAAAATTTGGGTTTACATTTGTTGTCTTTCACACCTCAGGCAGTTCCTCTGTTTCGATAGATTTGTTGACGTTTATTGGTAGCGGCACACACAGTGCATCTCCTCTCTCTCAGGACCCATGGGGAGATATTATCTGGACCCACCACTAGTCACAGAATATCATCATCACTCTCCACTACCAGTCAGAGACTGTCACCATCACTCCACCACCTGTCAGAGACTGTCACCATCACTCCACCACCAGTCACTCTCACTATCACTCTCTCCTTCACCATATTTGTCTCCTTCATTATCCCACCTATTATCTGCTATTATTTTAAGCCTCCCCACTATTACCTCAGAGATAAATAACTCCAGACATATAAAGTGCTAGTCCAGGTGAGAGTGATGAGAGGCGCCCTTATGGCCGCGTGTGGGGCGTAATTAACTATCAGTAATTACACATTTCACAAGGGTGGAGGCTCAGCTCTTGGGCCCGCCTTCTAATTTTGGAAAGTTTCATGTGATTTCTCGCTATATTAATTTTGACCGGTGTATGGAACTATAACGAGACCTTACTCACTACACCTCTTACCACTTACGTTGTAATAATGTTATTTAATACCACTGAGGAAGGTGTCACCTAAGCTACATTAATCAAACCTAACATATGCTAACCTGACCTACCCATACCCAAACTAACTTAATCCAAACTTCTACATGTCTAACCTAATATAACCTCTGTCATTAACCTTACCCACAGTAACATAACCCAGAATTGTGTAACCTAACAAAGCCTTACCTTACTGTACCTGTGTTATTCTATCCTAGTCTTACCTTACTTGACTTAAACTAACCTAGTCCACTCTACAATCAAAACCCTAATTTAAACTACCTTAACCTAACCTAACCTAATATAAACTACCTTAACCTAACCTAACCTAATTTAAATTACTTTAACCTAACCTATCCTAATTTAAACTTAACCTAACCTAATATAAACTTCCTTAACCTAACCTAACCTAATTTAAACTACCTTAACCTAACCGAACCTAATTTAAACATACCTTAATAACCTAACATGACATTTAAAGTATAAAAGGCACAATGCCGCGACTGGAGCAACACACAAATCACCTGCAATAAAACACCGAAACTTGTGACGACGTCTTCTAGAGGTCTTGTCTGGTGAGGAAATTACTTCTTCAGAGGCGAGCCTAGGGTTTATTTGTATAAACGTACACAGCAGTGTGGATGATGCTAGGCCTGCCAGGCCTACAGGCTGACGAGAGAGAGGTGAGAGAGCATCCAACTGGTTCCTTGTTTGATGTGGTACTGAGGTAGATACAAGATCTGGTGGAATCACGTCTAGGCTAGAAATAAGTCCACCAGACGGCAGCACTAGGCCTAGCGGCATGAGCACGAAATATAAAACCCTATGGCAGTTACAGTTTTTGTCCTATTTAGACCATTAAATAGTCACACAGTTAATGGTCACACTAGTTAATGTTCACACTAGTTAATTGTCACACTAGTTAATGGTTACAGTATTTAATGGTCACACTAGTTAATGGTCACACTAGTTAATTAATGGTCACACTAGTTAATGGTCACACAGTTAATGGTCACACTAGTTAATGGTCACACTAGTTAATGGTCACACTAGTTAATGGTCACACAGTTAATGGTCACACTAGTTAATGGTCCAGGTCGGACAGACTTGGACCTTTTGTACTTTTGACTATTTGTGTTGAACCTTATATAACTACCTAATCTAGCCTGACCTTACCTAACCTAATCTACCCTGACCTTACCTAACCTAATCTAGCCTGACCTTACCTAACCTAATCTAGCCTAACCTTGCCTAACTTAATCTAGCTTGACCTTACCTAACCTAATCTAGCCTAACCTTACCTAACCTAATCTAACCTAACCTTACCTAACCTAATCTAACCTAACCTAACCTAACCTAATCTAACCTAACCTTACCTAACCTTACCTAACTTAATCTAGCCTAACCTTACCTAACCTAACCTTACCTAACATAACCCTAACAGTATATCTAAAGAAATTTTCTTAAACATTTCAAGTAGAATCAACGAAGGTGTTAGGATGACGGATAACTGAGTCTAGATGATTCAAGTCTACTGCAGTACTCTTATCTAGTACTCAGAGTACACATCATGATGTACATTGTCTAGCGATAACTGGAATACCAGGTAATTGACAGTGTAATTTAATAGGTGACAACAGTATGGCTGATTTACAATCAACAAGCAAAGGGGAGATATGCCTGTAACCCACTTTTCGTTCTGTTATAGGCTATTGTTGCATCATGGTTTACGAGGCTTGAATTACTTTTCTCCTCATTCTTATCTCTATTTCTCTCTAAATTCCATTCTTACCTCTCTGCACTACAGTCTACCTGCAAGTTATAAACTGATTAAAAATGTAACAATTTAACATAATTAATAATAATAATAATAATAATAATAATAATAATAATAATAATAATAATAATAATAATAATAATAATAATAAAATAATAATAATAATAATAATAATAATAATAATAATAATAATAATAATAATAATAAAGAAATAATAATGTTTTTAATTCATTTTGCAACTAGGTTAAAATAGAATGTCAGTAGGATCTAACGATTGAGTGGTTAGGGAAGGTTAAAGAGGTCCGTGGAGGCATGAGAGGTCCGTGGAGGCATGAGAGGTCCGTGGAGGCATGAGAGAATGCAAAGGAGCAGGGAGAGAAGGACCACCAACATGGCTTCTATTTGATCAAGCTGTTTACTTAGGACTTCCTCACCCCACTACAAAGTGGTCCAGAAACTGAATACTGGTACTGTAATGAAGTCTCTTGAAGAAAAGAAACCTGCTTTCGTGTCCTCATGTGTTGCATCCAGTGGATCTGTAGCAGAAATTCTCCCTGAACCTCTTAGGGACAAGGTTGGAGTCTATGACCAAAAGTTCGTTGGCGGAGCCACGACCTGGGATAATCTAACGGGCTCTGAAACTAGACTTGCTCCCCCAAACAACTACAAACAGTCACACTGGAATGGCCCAGTAGTGGATAATATAGCCTCAATATTGTTTCACAGTGTGTCGGGGAAGGATAGAGCCCGCCTCCAGGCAGTGAGAGCTCATCATGCAGGGGACTTTCTGTGTGATAAATGGTTTAAAACAGTTAAGTTAAAGATTGAGACACTTATGCAACATATGGGAATCTTTATTGAAGGAAACGTTTCATCACACAGTGGCTTCATCAGTCCAATACAAAGCAGAAAGGTGTAAGGGAAGGAACAGTTTGAGGTAATCAGTCCCTCAGCCTGGAGTCGATGTGTTCAGTCCATCAATCTTGTAGAAACTACAGCATAGGTCAGTAGAAGTGGCTTATATACTGTTGGATGTTCCAAACTCCAGCCTTGGCACAGGCCTTGGCCCACAGACCATCCGCATTGTTGTTACCCTTTGATTTGCAACCCTTATTCTCGCCGAACACAGGTATATTTGCGGCAGTGAAGCAGCAGACCGATTCGTGTACCACAGTCTTGTGTGCCGTGTTCGTGTTCCTACCCTTTGTGGGCCCCTAGCTCCCTTGCAGTGCTCCTCTTTCTTAGTGTTTGACTGACTCCACTACTACGACTACTACTGCTACCTCCACCACTACCTCTCTTGTCCCGTCCCTGTCTGCTGGCCTATATACATTCCCTCCTTTTTGTTAGTGTGACTTTGTAAATGGTCCAAGTTGGTCCGAAACATCGTCGTAAGCTCCTCTGTTCTATGTGCAGGTTATTTGTGTATTGTTCCAGTCACGGTATTGTGCTTTTTTTTTTTTTGTTATTCGTTGAATATTTGTTCTTCAAAGCTTCCTGGCTTGACAGGTAAACCTTGTGGTTTACTAGTTTTTTTCCTACCTATCAAAATATCAGTTTGAATATCATGAAATTAAGTTTTAAATTATGCTGAATAACAATAAATTCCGACTGAACTTAGATATAATTTCTAGCAAGGTACTGTTATTCTGTTATGTTTTCGTGGAAAAATAAATTGCTAGCATGTTATTTTTTAAGAATAATTATATCCAACCATTGTAAAAACTGAATGAATAGCATCAGGACCATTTGGATTGTTTTATTGATTTTGCTAAAAATTATGACCAAAATCACCTGAAAATTTCACAAGTGCTCAACGGCACGTTCATCATCCTCTCAGGTCATTCCAGTAATGGATAACAATTCTCACGGACACGTTTTTAATATATATATATATATATATATATATATATATATATATATATATATATATATATATATATATAGACAGTATTTCTGAATCCAGGAATGTGTGCTTCTTGGGTCTGGCCACTCAAAACAACACCATAGGAGAGACGGCTCTCCCAAACATGAAAACTGGAAGGCGACTGAGACGCTGAACATTGTGCTTACTTCTTTATTGATCTGAGGAGGAAGTGGAGAAGAGTATAAAGATGACGAGAAAGATGATAATTTTGATGATGAGAGATATACTTCAATTGAGTAACCTCTGCAGCTAGTCCGTCAAATCTAAGATATTCCTTCAAGAATCTCAACAGTCATTCTGGGCCATCTATAAAAAATGACAGGCCCGTCATGGAGCTTGGCGGCATCAGCATGAATCCACACCTGAATAAGCATTCTAAGAAACTGGAGAAAGTACTGATGTACGATAACGGAATTGAATTTATCGACAATGGAGGACAGAAGATACAGGTGAGACATGATAACAGCATACATACACTGGCTGTGATGCGGGAAACAGGTACTCGGGAGTACTGCTGGGAAACATTGATCATATGGGTATCAGGAAGAGTTTCTTCAACCTCATAGTGATCAGGATGAAGTGGAATTACGTAGACGAATATGTACTAGAAGCAGGTTCCATACCTGGTTATAAGAAACTAGAAGGTATAATGACACCGACAGAATGTATGAACGATCACTTAAGACATCTAGCTGAGCCCTTGGTCACTCTGAATGATACTAGAGAATGAGAGAACACAGTATATATACTGGAGAAAACAGGTCACTGGTGAAGATCAGGTGAAGACGTCAGGTCATCTAGTAGCCGTGTTATGTGGCAGCAGGAAATGAGACAGATAAACTCTAAAATATATAATAGCGTTGAGGTTAGTAAGTCAACTGAAAGTTGAGTTTGCGGCCAAAAATCAATTTAGCCAAAATTTGGAGTTAAGGTACGAATGGTGCGATATTTTGTTGACGTTGTGCGGTACGATACTAAGATGAGGGTCTGGTGCGATATCTTGTTGAGGTTGTGCGGTTCGATACAAAGATGAGGGTCCGGTGCGATATTATGGGACGATATTTCTGACAGTTATGAAAAACAAAAACAAAATACCTTGCCTGATATGAGACACTTGTGCAACATTAGGGGATCTTTATTCCGGAAATGTTTCAGTCCAATGCAGTGAAAAGTGGAAGATAAGGAGTAGTTTAAGGTAATCAGTCCCTCAGCCTGATGTGTTAGTCTATCAAAATCGATTGACTGAACACATCGACTCTAGTCTGAGGGACTGATTACCTCAAATCCTTCCTCATCTTCCACCGTTCTCTGAATTGGACTGATAAAGTCACTGGCTGGCGAAACGTTTCCAGAATGACAATTGCCAAATGTTGCATAAGTATCTCATTTATCAAGTTGTCGGTTTTCTAAACTATTTATTCAGATGCTTCCCTTCTCCAGGTACCGTACTGCCAGACTTGCCGACACATGACTAGTGACTAGTAGGGAGGAGGTATACCTGGAGGACTATACCTGGAGAAGGTTTCGGGGGTCAACGCTCCCGCTCCCTGGTCCATGATCAGGTCTCGTGGTGGATCAGGGTCTGATCAACCAGGCTGTTACTGCTGGCCGCACGTAAACAGACGTACGATCATAAATTTGACATAAAAGCATTGCATTTCGTGACATTAAAACATCAAGTTCGAAAGGCCTGATAGGAGGTACCAGTCAAAAAACATTAAACGACACGACAGTGACTGAATAACACACAGAATGATACACAAATAACCAGACACGACAGTGACTGAATAACATACAGGATGATATATAAATAACCAGACACGACAGTGACGGAATAACATACAGGATGATACATAAATAACCAGACATGTACGAGACTGAAATTTATGACGACGTATCGTTCCGACTTGTACCATTAATGGTCCAAATCGGACCGAAACGTCAGTTTTGGGAATACCTAATAACCATGACTCATGCCATGTGCAGGTGTTTGAACCGTGGTCACAACAGCAGTTCTTTAATAATAATTCTCTCACCAATAACTTTTTTATATTATCTAGCTCTTGGCCCTACTCCTGTTGCTCTTCTCCTCTATTATAGTCAATATTTATCTAAATTTACTCATACTCAGAGTTATGGTGTCCTAATTTAGCCGTCTATTGAAATTTTCCCCTTATCTTCTACTCAGGATCTATTCCTTCTTCAATGGCTTTATCAGGTAAATAATCCAATGAATTAATGACATTCTGAAGTACTGTTATCTCTTGTGAATAGGCGAACTAATGAGTTACATTTGACTTCTTGAGAGAGTTGTCAGGGTTAAAGACAAGGAACCTGGCCAGTATCTTAAATGAGATCAGCCCTGTTGTGGTTAAGTCATCAGTCATCTAGTAATCAACTGTTGTGGTTAAGTCATCAGTCATCTAGTAATCAACGTAGTTAAATACTTCCATCAGCGACTCTTGTCAGACAAGTCTGGGCTGTTTTGAACGAACACTTGGCTCTCTTCATTTATCATTCTTCTACCACTCAACAGAGTTGAATGATTGCACAAGTTATACAGATTTTGCAAGACGTATTCACAGCATTTCAGGTGGACTTTAACTTTAACTAAGACCACTAAAGATTAAATGAATGCTCTGATATGAATATAGGGATAATACATGGGACTGGAAATGACAACAACACAGTAAAGACACAACTAACAAAGTATTCACTAAAAACTGTGATTATTAGATTGGAAAATGTTGTGTATGAAGAGTTTTTAAAAATAATAAAATTCTTCATGATCTATATTATTTGCTGTTGTCCACAGGAAAAAATGAAACAGTTGCCTAACAAGAGCTGGGTTGGTAGAATAATACATAGTATTATTTTCTTTTCAAAATTTTAATTTCTCCATGTAAGTTTGTGTGTTAATACTTGTATGCCTAAATTCATATAACCATTTCCAAAAACTCTTATTCAGATATGTATATATTAATAAAAAAAACTTTTCTGTGGCTTTTATCTATTGAAATAATAAATCTTGTTTGACCATAAAGGTGGACAAAAAGTAGGAATTAAGCCAACGTTCTGGTCCCACTAGTCACACTGTTAAGGTTATCACTACCATAGATAAGCTTCTATGACCCTCCAAGCTAATTCCTGCTGAGCTTATTATATGGCTTATCTCTGAGGGTCTCCTTTATACAGTGTATATACGCTGTCTGATGTAACAGCACTATATATAGGAGGCGGCCATGAAAGATGACACAACTATGGTGTTGTTTTCAAGCTCCACACACACACACACACACACACACACACACACACACACACACACACACACACACACAC
>WNWK01014156.1:35000-40000 GCA_009830355.1 Cherax destructor | reverse complement strand
CGTGATAAAGCTCCACAATAAAAAACTTGATAAAGCTCTATAATAAAAAAAACTTGATAGAGCTCCACACAGAGCAAAGCATGACTTGTAAAGGCTCTATACTAATCAAAAGATAATTTGATTAAGCCATAAACAAAGAGAAACGTGAATGAAACTTTACACAGAGGGCTTGAAGCTCTATACAGAATGAAACGTGATAATGAAGCTCTTCATAGAGCACAATGTGAACTAATGAAGCTCTACACAGTGAGGAAAATCACAAGAATGTATTCAGTGCAAAACATGAGTGAAATATGTCTTGATAAAGCTCTACATATACCGAACCATGACGTGCCTTTATAAAACTCTACACGGAGCGAAACATTGTCACAACATAAGCGTATTCTTCATTTAGTGTCACTTTCACTTTGTAAGTTAGGTAAGGTGCCCCCTGGCCTGGTGGCTGAAGATCTCGCTTCACACGGCGAAGGTCCGGGTTTGATTCCCGGCGATGGTAGAAACATTGGGCGTGTTTCTTTACACCGGTTGTCTATGTTCACCCATCAGTAAAATGGGTACCTGGGTGTTATTCGACTGGTGTGGGTCGCATCCTGGGACATAACTGGCCTAAGTTGCCCGAAATGCTGTGCATAACAAGCGGCTTTCTATATAGTAGTATGTCATTGATGTCAGCTAGGACTGTTTACCTTGTACATGTAATTGTTGAGATAATAATATCTGTATTATTATTATTATTATTATTATTATTATTATTATTATTATTATTATTATTAGTTATGACCAGCGAATATTGGATATAGATCCTCAGCATTCTATTTACCTGAAATTTATGTTAAACCAATTAATGTAACGCAAAAGAGTATTGGATACAGCGTTATCAGATTTACAATTATTTACGTAAATTATTCAGTACACTGACATTTGTTGTTTACAAGTTACAAAGAGCGCAGAGCTCAGGAAGGATGAGAGACATTCTGACTCTCAGTTTGAGAGTGATTATTGATCTCTCATTACTGTTTCGTTGTGATGACTGTTACCTCAGTCAGTGCCAACGACACCGGCGGCAGAAGCAACGGTATTAATAACATAAGCAGTAGCAGCGGCAGTAGAAGCAGCAAAAGTAGTAACGTCACAGTAACAAAAAGCCGCTGCAGCAACAGAAAGAACAGCAAGTGCAACAGAAACAGCCACAATAGCATCAACAGAAACAACAGCATCAGCAACAGAAGCTGCAATACTAGCAGCAGCTGCAACAGCGATAGCAACAACAGAAGCACCAGCAGCAGAACCAACAACACTTGCAACAGAAGAAAGAACAGAGATTGCAGCAACAGAAGCAACAGTTCCAGCAATTGAAGTAACAACATTGGCAGCAGCAACAACAACAGCGATAGCAGCAACTGAAGACACAGCAACGGAAGCAACAACACTAGCAGCAGCTGCAACAGCGATAGAAGTAACAGAAGCAACAACAACAGCAACAGAAGCGACAATACTTGCAACAGTACAAGAGCGATAGCAGAAACAGAAGCAACAACAACAGCAGCAGCGTCAGCAATAACAGTATCAGCAACAACAGCAGCGTCAGCAATAACAGTATCAGCAACAACAGCAGCGTCAGCAAGAGCAATGGCAATTGCAGGAGCAACATCAGCGGCAACTGCAGCAGCAGTGACAAAAGCAGCCGCAGGAGCAACAGCAGCAGCAGATGCATTGACAGCAACAGCAATATCGTCAACAGCATCGGCATGAGATGCAGAAACAGCAGCATCTGCAGAAGCAGCGATAACAACAGTTCCAACAGCTTCATGAACAGCAGCAGCATTAGTAGCAGTAGCAGAAAGAACAGCTGATTTAGCAGCAGCAGCAGCATCGGCAACACAAGAATTACACTACTGCTGGCACTCTTGTTATTGTTACTGCTACGTCTGCTGATGCTGGCGCTGTTACTGCTACTGCTACTGTTTCTCATGATGATAATGGTGTCAATGCTTAACAGCATTGGCATCATCATCATCATGATAAGCAGTAATAGTAACAGCACCAGCATCAGCAGTAACAACATCAACAGTGCCAGCAATAGTATTAGTGTAATTCCTGCGTTCACATTGAAAAGTAGCTGACGTGTAGGCACTTCACTTTACCTGTGATAAATGTGTTGAATTCTGGGGTAGTAGCGTATAGGATGCGTAGACACTCGTAGATTAGAGCGTAGTTTATTGGCTATGGGCAGACGCTAGTAAGGACAACCCAGAACCAAGTTCCAGGGAAAGTTCTGATGTTTTCCTAGAGGCCGCTGGGCAGAGAGTGAGGCCGAGGACTAGCTCCTTGGACAGTCCTCAGTGCAACCCTCCGGTGGGCGCTCTCAAAAACAGGCCTTAGGCCAGCAACTCCCCTAGCAGGAGGTACCATATTTTACAGCGAACAACACGCTATGGTGTCGATGACGCGGCCCATTTCTGACTAGTTTGGGAAAAAAAAAAAACCTCTTCCCTAAAATGAGCTAAAACACACTAAATATATGCAAAACAGCACTAAAACGAGCTAAATTTGCAAAACAACACTTAAGAAGGCGCTAACACTATTAGTTACAGAAAAACACATGCATTGCATTCACACTCCAGAATACAGGAGATTATTCTAGATCTGCTAAATCCCAACCAAGCATCTCTTCCTCAGCATATGTAGCTCTTTCTTGTTGTGGTTGGCCGTGTTATCATTTTAGTCACTGTTTCAAAGTGCGCAAGTGGAGTGTCCACTGCTAGGACTGAATATTGATTTGTGATGGTATTTTCAGGCGTTTTAAAAATATTTCGTGTTTAGGTTATGAAGTTTATGAATTTTACTATATAATAAGTAATAGATTTAGTGCTATGCAGGCAACTACATTGTTGTAATTGTATAAATAATTGTATAAAAAATAACTGTTCACAGCTTATCTGAGTGAGCTGAGCTCATTACCTATTACTATGGCACAAACCCTGAAAGGGTCGTTTGATATGAGTAAAAATGTTATTGCCGGTTAGTCTTAGTCTTATGGTAAACAGAAGAATTAGCTTACTGATGCTACCTCGTATTTCATCCGGCTCCTTCATCTGGTTTACCTTAGCCTACCAGTGCTCACCAAAAATTAATTTTTAATAATCTTTATGATTACTTTTGTTATTTATTAATTATTTTATACAAAATAGTTTACACGATTCATTATTGGGTCATATACAAGAGTTTAGATTGCTGTCTACTATCGAAACACATCTATAGGGTTAGGGTGAGGCCTTCTGCCACCAAGACGCTGCTTAAATTTTCGAGACTTTGCGAAAAAAAAATAGGATATTATTAATATCCTCTACTGCTTTCCTCTTCCTTCATTCTAGCAAAAACGTTCACTCTGAACGTCTTTGCTCGGATTTCATCATCTTTTTTGCATCATTGCAGAAAAGAGGATGATGTGTTTATTGCAACACGAAAGGCCTAGAGCTATCATTCAAATCCCTCCCGTGGTTGTTTTGCATCTTGTATCGCTTGTTCGAGATTTTTTTTCATATATTTATATATATATATATATATATATATATATATATAGCAAGTGTGTATGCACCTGGAGAAGAGAGGAGAGTAGAGGAGAGAGAGATTTTGAGAGATATTATATGAGTGTGTAGGAACTTTTGAAGCAGGTGAGAGAGTAATTGTGGTAGGTGACATTTATGTGGAAGGGGACCTATATGCTAAAGTAGGAGAAACATTTAGAGAGGATGTTGGAGGTAAGTTCGGGGCGCCAGGTGTAAATAATAATGGGGCCCTTTGACTGAACTTTGTATACGTAGAAACGGGTTTGATTATAGGTAATACATATTAAAACAAAAAGAGGATAAATAAGTATACAAGATATGATGAAGGGCGTAATGACTAGTTTGATGGACTACGTGTTGGTAGATAAAAGACTGTTGAGTAGACTTCAAGATGTACATGTTTATAGAGGGGCCACAATTATATCAGATCACTTTTTAATTGTAGCTACAGTGAGAGTAAATGGTAGATGGGACACGAGGAAAATGGCAGCAGCAAGTAAGAAAGAGGTGAAGGTTTATAAACTAAAGGAGGAGGCAGTTAGGGTAAGATATAAACAACTATTGGAGGAAAGATGGACTAGTGAGAGTATAGACAATGGGGCTGAAGATGTATTAGGTAGGTTTAGGAATGTAGTGTTAGAGTGTTCAGCAGAAGTTTATGGTTACAGGAAAGTGGGTGCGGGAGGGAAGAAGAGTGATTGGTGGAATGATGTTATAATGAGAGTAGTAAGAGAGAAAAAGTTAGCATGATGTGTTTGTGGTGGAAACGTTGATGTTGCTCTCGGAGAGTGCCCGGCGAGTGTTGTGGCAGCATCACCACATAGGAGCGCTGTGGGCTGCTTGGAGGGCTGTTCCATGGGCGGTTTGTTGAGGCTACGACGTCCTCCTGTGCAGATCTCCCGACAGTGACAAACTTCTCTTCAAAGTGTATAGAAAACCTACCAACAAGGACGATCTTACACACTTTTATTCACATCACCTACAGTGAAAGAGGAGAACTCAATGACTTCTTCTTCTTCTTCGTCGCATCACCAGCACTTGTTTTTTTTTTTTTTTGAAAAAGAAGAAGAATGTATTTACATAACACAAGCCTTTACACATCTTCAGTTTCCATCTTTGTTCATCCGAGATTTCAGACTCAAGGCACAAGCTGTCCTCAACAAACCGCCCATGGAGCGGCCCTCTGAGCGGTTCATGGTGCTCCACTGTGGTGATGTTGCCACGGTACTCGCCGGGCACTTGCTGAGAGTGACATCAGCGTTTCCGCCATGAACAGGTCATCTATCGGGGACCTCACTACGAAGCGCAGCCCCGCACCTCTAGCTTCCACAGCGGGCGTCTACGCCATTCCCTGTGAATTCTCTCCCAAGAAATATGTAGGCGAAACAGGCAGAGATCTTGCGGTCCTCCTGAACGAACATCGATATGCCA
>WNWK01014156.1:0-30000 GCA_009830355.1 Cherax destructor | reverse complement strand
CTTGTTGGTGCACCTCCCTATTCTGACTTCCTAGAGTCCTTCCTGTCTCCACTATAAATATTTCTTTAAATCCCATGTTGTGCTCCTCACATACTTGGTCGTTTCTTGTGAGTTCCTCACCTTCCTTCCTCAGCCTGATCACCTGGTCCTTGACTGGTGTCTTCCTCCTGATGTGGCTATACAACAGCTTTGGGTCAGACTTGACTTTCGATGCTATGTCGTTTTCGTAATGTCGCTGAGCCTCCCTTCTTATTTGTGCATACATCGTTTCTGGCTCTTCAACTAATAATAAGTAACACTCATGTGCAACAGCTAAGTATCTTTATTACTAAACATTTCGCCTACATAGTAGGCTTCTTCAGTCGAATACAGAAGAGGCAGCAGAAGCAGTAGAGATGTAAATGCGATTTAATTAGTCCATCACCCTGGAAGACGTAGACCTGAGGTAGTCAGTCCGTCAGCCTGGAAGACGTAGACCTAAGGTAGTCAGTCCGTCAGCCTGGTATCGTAATCTGTTGTTAGGTAAAAGGACTCACGTGCAACTAATATGACATTTTACTGTGGCAAGGTTTCGCTCTCCAGGAGCTTTATCAAGCCTTTAACAACAGCTTGACAAAGTTCCTGTTGAGCGAAACGTTGCCACAAAAAAGTGTCGAAATAGTTGCACATGTCTTTTCACCTAACAGCATTACCGTTGATAACAACACTTGGTCAACATTAGGTATCTTTATTCGGGAAACGTTTCGCCAGCCAGTGACTTAATCCAATGCAGAGAACAGTGAAAAATGAGGAGTTTGAGGTAATCAGTCCCTCAGCTAGGAGTCATAAGAAAATAAGAAAGAAGAAACACTGAAGCAGGCCTACTGGCCCATGCGAGGCAGGACCAATTCTCCCACCGGCTTAAGCCAATGCCTTAACCTAGTCAGGCCAAGCACATTCACTTAAGGAAGGAGCACGGCATCTGACCTAGTAGCACAAGCTAGTCAGGTCCAACTCACACCCACCAACACCCACTCATGTATTTATCCAACCTATTTTTAAAACAACACAACGTCTTAGCTTCTATGACGGTACTCGGGAGTTTGTTCCACTCATCCACAACTCTATTACCAAACCAATGCTTTCCTATATCCTTCCTGAATCTGAATTTTTCCAACTTAAAACCATTGATGCGAGTCCTGTCTATTCTAGATATTTTTAGCACGCTATTTACATCCCCTTTATTAATTCATTTTTTTTCCATTTATTCACCTCAAATTTTATTCACCTCAAATTCTACGCCTTTCTAGAGAGTGCAGATTCAAGGCCCTCAGTCTATCCTAATCCTTTTCGCAATCAGTAGTATTAAGATCTACATTATTTATATTTAGTTTATATGTGGCATGGTTATTTTCCTGCCCAACATTTAGAACTTTGCATTTGTCTATATTAAACTGCATCTGCCACTTCTCCGACCACTGCATCAGTCTATTCAAATCTTCCTGGAGTGCTCTAATGTCCTCATTTGAATGAATTTGACGGCCTATTTTGGTGTCATCGGCAAACTTGCTTATGTCGCTATTTATTCCCTCATCTATGTCGTTTATGTAAATTGTGAACAACAGTCTAAACTGGCATAGTGAACACTTCGACTCCAGGCTGAGGGACAGATTACCTCACACTTCTCATCGTCTTCCACAGTTCTCTGCATAGGACTCAATGCGCCACTGACTGGCAAAACTCTTCCAGAATAAAGATACACAAATGTTGCACAAATGTCTCATGTATCAACTTGTGGGTTTTTCTAAACCATTTATTCAATGCATTAATTATGTTTACCAGGTGTTTAACTGTAGTGATGTAGGTCGCCTGACTCTTAACTCCTCTCCAGACCAGGTAACCTAACACTGAACTTATTATTCACTGGAAAAACACTGAAGTAGACTTCAGGACATTTATAAGAGGAATCTTCTTGCCACGAGTCACTTCTTCAGTCCTAATACAGAGATAACTGAGAACGAGTATACATAGTGGCAGGAGTCAAGTGGTAAGCTGTGAGAGGGTGGCAGTAGTAGTAGTATCAGTAGTAGTAGTAGTAATAGTAGTAGTAGTAGCAGTAATAGTAGTAGTAGTAGCATTAATAGTAGTAGTAGTAGTAGTAGTAGTAGCAGCAGTAGCAGTAGTAGTAGTAGTAGTAGTAGTAGCAGGAGCAGCAGTAGTAGTAGTAGTAGCAGTAGTAGTTGTAGTACCAGTAGTAGTAGTAGCAGTAGTAGTTGTAGTACCAGTAGTAGTAGTAGCAGTAATAGTAGTAGTAGCAGTAGTAGTAGTAGCATCAGTAGCAACAGTAGTAGTAGTAGTAGTAGCAGGAGCAGCAGCAGTAGTAGTAGCAGTAGTCGTAGTAGTAGTAGTAGTAGTCGTAGCAGTAGTAGTAGTAGTCGTTGTAGTAGTCGTAGTAGTATAGTAGTAGTAGTAGTAGTAGTAGTAGTAGCAGTGGTAGTAGTAGTAGTAGTGGTAGCAGTAGTAGTAGTAGCAGTAGTAGAGTAGTAGTAGCAGTGGTAGTAGTAGTAGAGTAGAGCAGCAGGGAGCATGCAGTAGGAGCAGTAGTAGCAGTAGCAGCAGTAGTAGCACCAATAGCAGTAGTGGAGTAGTAGAGCAGTGGTGGCAGTAGAGCGTAGAGTGGGGCAGTAGCAGCAGCAGAGTGGAGCAGCAGTAGCGTGGTGGTAGCAGAGCTAGCAGTAGCAGTGAGCAGCTAGCAGTAGTAGCAGCAGTAGTAGCAGCAGAGGCAGCAGCAGCAGCAGTGGCAGCAGAGCAGCAGCAGAGCAGTGGCAGAGCAGTCAGTATAGCAGGGGGCAGCAGCAGCAGCAGCAGTAGTAGCAGCAGCAGTGGTAGCAGTAGCATGGTGAGCAGAGCTAGTAGTAGCAGTAGAGTAGACAATAGTAGTAGTGTGTAGTAGTAGTAGTAGTGGTGGTAGCAGTAGTAGTAGAGTAGTAGTAGTAGCATGGTAGTAGGAGTAGTAGAGCAGTGAGTAGTAGTAGTAGTAGTAGTAGCAGTAGTAGTAGTAGCAGTGGTAGCAGTAGTAGTAGTAGTGGTGGTAGTAGTAGCAGTAGTAGTGGTGGTAGTAGTAGCAGTAGTGGTAGTGAACTATACATAAGTGTCTTTTTCAACATCTTGTCAATACCACGATAACATTTTCCACATTCTTCAGTGTTCGGTCTGTTGTTTGTTTTACTTAGTTATGGTTATCAACAATGATTTTCTTGAAAGTTACAGCAATTCTTTTTTTTTTTCTTTTGCCTTCAGCTTTGCGTTTCTCTGTCATCTCTAGCGGCGGTTTTGTCAACTACAGAAGAAACGGTGATTGTGAAGCATACTATGTTCTGGATGCTCATTATGGAATCACTGTCTTGAAACTGGAGGAAAACAGCGGCCTCATCCACTCCTCCATTCCTTGGACTCAGCATTACGGATTAAATCACGGAACAAGTGGGACTTTAACCCATGACAATTGAGTTTTAGACCTAAAACTCATAAGCCATGGTTTAAGTCCCACCCGTTCCATGATTTGTTTGCAATCGTGTTATTACTGTTTCGTGAGTCATCAATACGGGACTATGCTGCTATGTGACCTTGCAAGCATCAACCATCCTTACTACCCACAGTTACTTTCCTTAACCACTGTCACAGTGAAGGTAAAGTCTGGTCTTTCTTCAGGGAAAACTTTCTCTACACCGTCAACATGACCCTTTTCCCCTAATTTTTATTTTAAGCATTAAATATAATCAATTTCTTTCATTCCTTATACTTTACCTGATTTTCATTATCATTCATTAGTTTTCCATGACAGTAATTTACATAACAGAAAACCGTTTCCTTGACACCCTTACTAGGAGCTATGACAACTAGCCTGCATGTGTGTTAGGTACTCCGTCTTTAGCAACACTCACCTGCATGTATGCTAGGTACTCCGTCTATACCAACACTCACCTGAATGTATGCTAGGTACCCCGTCTATACCAACACTCACCTGAATGTATACTAGTTACCCCGTCTATACCAACACTCACCTACATGTATGCCAGATATCCCGTCTATACCATGACACACACCTGCTGTTGTTTCTCACTTCGGCTGCGTTCTAGGGGTAAGAGCATCATTTCCATCTGTTTTAGCAGGCACTACCATCTATATTTTACTATGATGGTCTATATTATATTGATACAACATTTCGGGTAATATTTCTATTTAGATCGGTGTAATTATTCTTTTTGTATCTCACTGTTACAATGCCTTCATACATCCCTTCATACTTGGCCCTTGGACTCCACCTCGATATTAATTTATGAACATATTTGGCCCCTATAACAAGCTTGACCGTGTGTCCGTGCTTGATAGCACACTAGGAATCCTATTGGAGAAAGTTTTGCCTGCACTGCAGACTTCATCAGCCGAATACAGAGATGAGTCACACTCCAGGAAACATCAGCGTTGGTGGTTTACCTGGAGAGAGTTCCGGGGGTCAACGGCCCCGCGGCCCGGTCTGTGACCAGGTCTCATGGTGGATCAGAGCCTGATCTACCAGGCTGTTACTGCTGGCCGCACGCAGTCCGACGAACGAACCACAGCCCGGCTGGTCAGGTACCGACTTTAGGTGCCTGTCCAGTGCCTGCTTGAAAACAGCCAGGGGTCTATTGGTAATTTCCCTTATGTACGCTGGGAGGCAGTTGAACAGTCTTGGGCCCCTGACACTTATTGTGTTGTCTCTCAACGTGCTAGTTGCACCCTGCTTTTCATTGGGGGGATGTTGCATCGCCTGCCGAGTCTTTTGCTTTCGTAGGAAGTGACTCTCGTGTGCAAGTTTGGTACTAATCCCTCTAGGATTTTCCAAGTGTATATAATAATGTATCTCTCCCGCCTGCGTTCTAGGGAGTACAGGTTTAGGAACTTCAAGCGTTCCCAGTAATTGAGGTGGTTTATCGCAGTTATGTGTGCCGTGAAGGTTCTCTGCACATTTTCTAGTTCAGCAATTTCACCTGCCTTGAAAGGTGCAGTTAGTGTGCAGCAATATTCCAGCCTAGATAGAATAAGCGACCTGAAAAGTGTCATCATGGGCTTGGCATCCCTGGTTTTGAAGGTTCTCATTATCCATCCTGTCATTTTTCTAGCAGATGCGATTGCTACAGTGTTATGGTCCTTGAAGGTGAGACCCTCTGACATGATCACTCCCAGGTCTTTGACATTTGTTTTTCGCTCTATTGTGTGGTTGGAATTTGTTTTATACTCCGATGAAATTTTAATTTCCTCAGTAAACGAAGTGTAATGAATCCGTCCTCCTAGGTGCAACAGTGTTCAGTTTCTTAGTCTAAAGCAGAAGCAGTTGGTTAGAGGCTTGTATAAAGGAAGGTGAGATGTAGGAACTGGGAGATGAGATGCTCTGGGCCCACTAGTGGAAGTAGATCTGCTAAACACTACAACACGATGGTATCTTGGAATAAGGGATGTACATCTTCAGCAACTCTTTTGTTAACGACTGTTAAAGCGGACCTTCTACTATTGGGCCCAGCTCACCTGTGACCTCGTCTCGAAGCTGCTACACCTCACATACCTGTAGATAAGTCTCTGCCATACTGCTTCTTCTTTAGGCTAAGAAACTGATCATTTTGCACCTAGAGCAGGGCTACTCAACTACTATGAGCAAAGGTCCACTTGGACAAGCACCAATGTATGCAAAGGTCCGGATACAATTTTTACACGCAATCATGAAAAGCAACAAATCCGAGAATAGGTCAGTGTACTCATCATTTTCTATGAACTTCATTTTCAGTCTTCTTCTTAATTTTTTTTTTTACAAAATATAAAGATAAATATTGAGAAAAAAATAATTTTTACATTATATCGAACAAGTTTTGATTTTTTTTTCACTCAGATTGGTTTAAATGGAGTTTTCAAACTGAAAAATTAATATATATACTGATTACCAAAATAGTATATAATACACACACAACCCGCACATATAAAAAAGAGAGGAGCTTACGACGACGTTTTGTCCGACTTGGACCATTTACAAAGTCGTAAGCTCCTCTCTTTTTTATATGTGCGGGTTGTGTGTGTATTATTCCAGTCACGGTATTGTGCCTTTTTTTGTTATTTTGGTATATAATAAAAATTACACTACAACAGGATTTGTAGTGTAATCTGTGTATGTAGTGTAATCTGTGTATGTAGTGTAATTTGTGTATGAAATTCAAAGTTGCACCAGGGTCGCCAGACTTCCCAGCCCATATGCGGCCAAACTCTTTTTCCAAAATGCCAAAAAGTCGACTTCATTGTACAAGTGATAATTACCAATATGAATTACTGTTGAATGGAAGAAAATATCACTATTTAGCTATGCTAGAATACTGTATTCCATTCAGTGTATGCATTCCACCTGATCCTGAAAGTGGCAACAGCTGTTATTTACCTAAGCTTTCTCCTGAAGCCTGCGGTCCAACTACAACACTCAGAAGGTCCGGATTCGGACCGCGGGCAGCCAATTGAGTAGCCCTGACCTAGGGTGATAGACTGTTTACATCAAACTACCTCTGCACTTGTCTACTTCGTCTTCCACTAAGACCGATGTGTCCAGAAGTGTGATTTGTTTACGTACTCGACTGATGAAGGTGCACCAAAGCTGTAACATTTAGTCACTAAGATGTCTTACTAAACAACTTACCGGTCCAGAATGTTTCATAATGTGTCGATACTTGTTAAGGGCTGAGATCAGCTCTTCTCATAATCTGCTAATTTCCATTTTATAAATTTTTCATTCGTAATTTTACGGAAATAACAAACACGTACCCTGCATGTTGTTATATGTCAAATGGTAAACATAATAAAAAGTCTAAAAAATTAATGGCTCTATGTGTCAGTCTTTTTCCTGAGGTGGCACTGTTGCTATGCCTGGGAAGTTAAGCTGTGGCACCCAGTTGGTATGAGAGGTGAGTGTTCTGAGAAGCAAATGGAAAATATTTGGACGTGTTCCGATAGGACACCTGTCGTCCCTGTTCACCCATCAGTAAAATGGGTACCTGGGTGTTAGTGGACTGGTGTGGGTCGCATCCTGGGACAAAACTGACCTAACTTGCAAGAAATGCTGTGCATAACAAGCGGCTTTCTATATAGTAGTATGTAATTGATGTCACCTAGGACTGTATACCTTGTACATGTACTTGAAGAAATAAAGATATTACTATTATTATTATTATTCTGACTGGCACTGGATGTGGATTAAGTTGATCAAACTGATGGAATATCTGAAAACCTGGAAGCAGAAGTTAAGTTACTGTTTTATTTGAGTTAATACTAATTATTGGAAAATTTTAATAATTAGCTTCGCAAAATTTTAGAATGGTAATTATATCTGTGGTACAATGATTTAGCTTTGAAATTATTTATGTAATTGAACTTAAGGCACCTACGGTAATCTGCTTCAGGTATATTGTTTTGTGTTAAAAGATCCACTTAACAATCAGCAACACAAGAGGCTAAAATTATTTTAATTTTAATTATTTGCTCAGTTTTCAGTTTGAAAAAATAACAATTTCCAAATTGTTATCATGTGTATCACTTGTTTTCATTCACTATACGCGTTAATCTTGACCTCCTTCCTTACCTTTGTTTACCGTCTATCACGCTATAGGATATAACCAATAAAACTCAGGTATAATATATAAAAAAATCTTTTATATACAAATTTATTTAAAATATATAAAAAATGACTAGTAATACATAACAAGTGGTCAAGCTGACCAACACTTTATTTTGGCACCACAGAAGTTTATATATCACAAATTCACACAGCTGTTGTTGGCTCCTGGGTCATCGCACTTTGGCCCGGTCTTAGACCAGGCTTTCTAAACATAAAATATTTCAAGAACAAAAACTAGTGTATTCTAGTGTGTTCTAGTTTATTCTAGTATGTGTTATAGTATTGTATAATGTGTTCTAGTGTGTGTTATAGTATTATATAGTGAGTTCTAGTGTATTCTAGTGTAGTCTAGTGTGTTCTAGTGTGTTCTAGTGTTTTTCTAGTGTGTTCTAGTGTGTTCTAGTGTATTCTAGTGTGTTATAGTATTGTATAGTGTGTTCTAGTATGTTCTAGTGTGTGTTATAGTATTGTATTGTGTATTCTAGGGTGTGCTATAGTATTATACAGTGTGGTCTAGTATGTTCTAGTGTTTGCTACAGTATTACATAGTGCTGTAGTGTGTTCTAATGTTTGCTATAGTATTATATAGTGTGTGCTTGTGAGTTCTAGTGTACTGGTGTGTTCTAATGCGTACTGGTGTGTTCTAGTGTGTACTGGTGTGTTCTAGTGTGTACTGGTGTGTTCTAATGCATACTGGTGTGTTCTAGTGTGTACTGGTGTGTTCTAGTGTGTGCTGGTGTGTACTAGTGTGTTCTGGTGTGTTCTATTGTGTGCTGGTGTTCTAGTATGTGCTGGTGTGTTCTAGTATGAGCTGGTGTGTTCTAGTGAGAGCTGGTGTGTTGTAGTGTGCAATGGTGTGTTCTAGTGTGTACTGGTGTGTTCTAGAGTGTACTAGTGTGTTTTAGTGTGTGCTGATGTGTTCTGGTGTGTTCTCTGGTGTGCTGGTGCGTTCTAGTATGAGCTGGTGTGTTCTAGTGTGTTCTGGTGTGTTATATTGTGTGCTGGTGTGTTCTAGTGGCCTGATGTGTTCCAGTCTGTGCTGGTGTGTTCTAGTGTGTGCAGGTGTGTTCTAGTTTGTGCTGGTGTGTTCAAGTGTGTGCTGGTGTGTTCTAGTGGGTCTGGTGTGTTCTAGTGTGTGCTGGTGTGTTCTAGTGTATTCTGGTGTGTTCTAGTGTGTGCTAGAATGCTCTAGTGTATTATTGTGTGCTGGTATGTTCTAGTGCTGGTGTGTTCTTGTGTGTACTGATGTGTTCCACTTTGTGCTGGTGTGTTCTAGTGTGTGCTGGTGTGTTCTAGTTTGTACTGGTGTGTTCAAGAGTGTACTGGTGTGTTCTAGTGTGTGCTGATGTGTCCAGTGCGTTCTCTTGTGTGCTGGTGTTCTAGTGTGTGCTGGTGTGTTCTAGGTGGCTGGTGTTTTCCAGTGGTACTGGTGTGTCCTAGTGTGACCGGTGGTTCAGTGTGCGCTGAGTGTTCTAATGTGTTCTATTGTGTGCCAGTGTGTTCCAGGTGCACCGGCGTTTTCTAGGTGTGCTGGTGGTTCCAGTGTTCTGCGTCCAGTGCTGCTGGTGCATTCCTAGCGTCTGCTGGCGTGTCCAGTGCGTGCGGCGTGTTCCAGTGCGCTGGTGATTCCAGCGTGGCTGGTGTGTTCCTGTTGTGTTCCTAGTCTCGACCTGGGTGCGTTCCAGTGAGCCAGCGTTCCAGGTGCGCTGGTGCTTTCCTAGTGTTCTCTGTGGCTGATGTTCCAGTGTGTGCTGATGTGTTCTAGGTGTGCTGGTGTGTTCTAGTGACTGGTGTGTTCTAGAGTGTTCTGGTGGGTTCTAGTGTGGCTGATGTGTTCCGGTGTGTCTCATTGTGCAGGTGTTGTTGTGCTACTGGGGTTCTAGGCTGACGTGTTCCAGGTGTCTGTCGTGTCTCTAGTGATGTGTTCAGGGACTGGTGTTTCTAGTGTGTCTGTGTTTCTAGGTATGTGTTTAGTTTGCTGTAAGGTGTGCTAGTGTGTTTATGTTACTGGTGGTTCTAGTATGCTGTGTGTCTAGTGTGTCTCGGCTGTGTTCTAGGTGCTTTGTTTGTCTAGTGTGTCTGGTGTGTTCTAGTGAGCGGTTCTAGTGTGTGCTGTGTCAGTTGTGCTGGTGTGCTTCTAGGTCATGGTGTCTAGTGTGCTGGTGTGTTCTAGTGTGTGTTGTCGGTGTCTACTGTTACAGTGGTGTGTCTAGTTGTTGCAGTGTTTCTAGTTGTGCTGGTGTGTTCTATTATGTGCTGGTGTGTTCTAGTGTGTGCTTGTGTGTTCCATTCTGTGCTGGTGTGTCTGGTTCTAGTTGTCTGGTGTGTTCAAGAGTGTACTGGTGTGTTCTAGTGTTCTGATGTGTCTAGTGGTTCTCTTGTGTGCTGGTGTTCTAGTGTGTGCTGGTGTGTTCTAGTGTGTGCTGGTGTGTTCTATGTGTCTGGTGTTCTAGTGTGCTGGTGGTTCTAGTGGCTGTGTGTTCTAATGTGTTCTTTGTGTGCAGTGTGTTCTAGTGTGTACGGTGTTTTCTAGTGTGTTGGTGTGTTCTAGTGTGTTCTGGTGTTCTAGTGTGTGCTGGTGTTTCTAGTGTTTGCTGGTGTGTTCTAGTTGGCTGGTGTGTTCTAGTGTGTCTGGTGTATTTAGTGTGTGCTGTGTGTTCTGTGGTTCTGTTTACTGTGTGGTGTGTTCTAGTGTGAGCTAGTGTTCTAGTTGTGGCTGGTGTGTTCTGGGTGTTCTTGTGTGTGATGTTCTAGTGTGTGCTGTGTGTTCTAGTGTGTCTGGTGTGTTCTGTGTATGGTGTGTTCTAGAGTGTCTGGTTGGTTCTAGTGTGTGCTGTGTGTTCCGGTGTGTTCTTTGTGCTGGTGTGTTCTAGTGTGTCTGGTGTGTTCTAGTTGTGCTGTGTGTTAGGTGTCTGTGTGTTCTAGTTGTGTGTCTGTGTGTACTGTGTTTCTTGTGTGTGGTGTTCTAGTGTGTTCATGGTGTTTTAGTGTGCTGGTGTGTTCTAGTGTGTGCTGTGTGTTCTATTGTGTGCATGTGTTTCTAGTATGTGCTGGTGTGTTCTAGTGTGTGCTGGTGTGTTCTAGTGTGTTTGTTTTGTTCTGTGTGTGCTGGTGTGTGTTCTAGTGTGCTGGTGTTCTAGTGTGTGCTGGTGTGTTCTAGTGTGCTGGTGTGCTTTAGTGTGTGCTGGTGTGTTCTAGTGTGTGCTGGTTGTTCTAGTGTGTGTTGTTGTGTGTCTACTGTTAGCTGGTGTGTTCTAGTTGTGTTGGTGTGTTCTAGTGTGTGCTGGTGTGTTCTATTGTGCTGGTGTGTTCTAGTGTTCTGTGTGTTCTGTGCTGGTGTTCTGTGTGTCGGTGTGTTCATTTGTGCTGGTGTGTTCTAGTGTGCTGGTGTGTTCTAGTGGTCTGGTGTTTCTAGTGTGTCTGGTGTGTTCTAGTGTGTGGTGTTCTAGTGTGTCTGGTGTGTTCTATGTGTGCTGGTGTTCTAGTATGTGTGGTGTTTTAGTTGGCTGGTGTGTTCTAGTGGGCTGTGTGTTTAGTGTGCACTGGTGTGTTCTAGTTGTCTGGTGTGTCTAGGTGTCTGTGTGTTTTAGTGTTGTGTTGTTCTGGTGTGGTTCTGTTCTATGTGTGCTGGTGCGTTCTAGTTGGCTGGTGTGTTCTAGTGTGTTCTGGTGTGTTTATTGTGTGCGGTGGTGTTCTAGTGCTGTGTGTTCCACTGTCTGGTGTGTTCTAGTGTGTGGGTGTGTTCTAGTTTGTGCTGGTGTGTTCAGTTGTGCTGGTGTGTTCTAGTGGGTCTGGTGTGTTCATTGTGCTGGTGTGTTCTAGTGTATTCTGGTGTGTTCTAGTGTGTGCTAGAATGTTCTAGTGTTTGTGTGCTGGTATGTTCTAGTGCTGGTGTGTTCTTGTGTGTACTGATGTGTTCCACTTTGTGCTGGTGTGTTCTAGTGTGTGATGGTGTGTTCTAGTTTGTACTGGTGTGTTCAAGAGTGTACTGGTGTGTTCTAGTGTGTGCTGATGTGTTCTAGTGCGTTCTCTTGTGTGCTGGTGTTCTAGTGTGTGCTGGTGTGTTCTAGTGTGTGCTGGTGTGTTCTAGTGTGTACTGGTGTGTTCTAGTGTGTACTGGTGGGTTCTAGTGTGTGCTGATGTGTTCTAATGTGTTCTATTGTGTGCTAGTGTGTTCTAGTGTGTACTGGTGTTTTCTAGTGTGTGTTGGTGTGTTCTAGTGTGTTCTGGTGTTCTAGTGTGTGCTGGTGTATTCTAGTGTTTGCTGGTGTGTTCTAGTGTGTGCTGGTGTGTTCTAGTGTGTGCTGGTGTATTCTAGTGTGTGCTGGTGTGTTCTGTTGTGTTCTAGTTTGTGCTGGTGTGTGTTCTAGTGTGAGCTAGTGTTCTAGTGTGCGCTGGTGTGTTCTAGTGTGTTCTCTTGTGTGCTGATGTTCTAGTGTGTGCTGATGTGTTCTAGTGTGTGCTGGTGTGTTCTAGTGTACTGGTGTGTTCTAGAGTGTTCTGGTGGGTTCTAGTGTGTGCTGATGTGTTCCGGTGTGTTCTATTGTGTGCTGGTGTGTTCTAGTGTGTACTGGTGTGTTCTAGTGTGTGCTGATGTGTTCTAGTGTGTTCTGTTGTGTTCTAGTGTGTGATGTGTTCTAGTGTGTACTGGTGTGTTCTAGTGTGTGTTGGTGTGTTCTAGTGTGTTATGGTGTTTTAGTGTGTGCTGGTGTGTTCTAGTGTGTGCTAGTGTGTTCTAGTGTGTACTGGTGTGTTCTAGTATGTGCTGGTGTGTTCTAGTGTGTGCTGGTGTGTTCTAGTGTGTTTTGTTTTGTTCTAGTGTGTGCTGGTGTGTGTTCTAGTGTGAGCTGGTGTTCTAGTGTGTGCTGGTGTGTTCTAGTGTGTGCTGGTGTGCTTTAGTGTTTGCTGGTGTGTTCTAGTGTGTGCTGGTGTGTTCTAGTGTGTGTTGTTGTGTGTTCTACTGTTAGCTGGTGTGTTCTAGTGTGTGTTGGTGTGTTCTAGTGTGTGCTGGTGTGTTCCATTATGTGCTGGTGTGTTCTAGTGTGTGCTTGTGTGTTCCATTCTGTGCTGGTGTGTTCTAGTGTATGCTGGTGTGTTCTAGTGTGTGCTGGTGTGTTCTAGTGTGTGCTGGTGTGTTCTAGTGTGTGCTGGTGTGTTCTAGTGTGTGCTGGTGTGTTCTAGTGTGTGCTGGTGTGTTCTAGTGTGTACTGATGTGTTCTAGTGTGTGCTGGTGTGTTCTAGTGTGTGTTGGTGTGTTCTAGTGTGTGCTGGTGTGTTCTATTATGTGCTGCTGTGTTCTAGTGTGTGCTGGTGTGTTCCATTCTGTGCTGGTGTGTTCTAGTGCGTGCTGGAGTGTGTTATTGTTTGTTGTTGTGTTTTAGTGTGTTGGTATGTTCTAGTGGGCTGGTGTGTTCTAGTGTACAGATGTGTTCCAGTCTGTGCTGGTGTGTTCTAGTGTTTGCTGGTGTGTTCTAGTGTGTGCTGGTGTGTTCTAGTGTGTGCTGGTGTGTTCTAGAGTGTTATGGTGTGTTCTAGTGTTTGCTCCAGTGTTCAAGTGTATTCTGGTGTGTTCGAGTGTGTGCTGGAATGTTCTAGTGTGCTGGTGTGTTCCAGTCTGCGCTTGTGTTTGGTAGTGAGTGCTGGTGTATATTTTTACTGATAAGATATATGAGTGACATACCTCTTAATGATCTGAGGACATACTTCTTGTTGACTGCCTGGTCAACGAGGCTGTTGCTGCCAGTGGAACTCTGAACAGATATCACAATTTATAGTTTTAAAAATTATATGGTTCTTAGGGTGTTTATTTAGTTTACCAATATAATTCCATAGATGTTTACAGTGTACCAGTAATGATCCATGAATGATGAAGAAAATAAACTAATATAGTCTCGTGGATGGTCATCCATACTATAGGGTCGTGTATGGTCTTAGTATACTAGTATAGGGTCGTGGATGGTCATAGTATACTAGTAGACGGTCTTGGATGGTCATAGTATAATAGTAGAGGATCGTGAATGGTCACAGTATACTAGTATAGGGTCGTGGATGGTCAAAGTATACTAGTATAGGGTCGTGGATGGTCATAGTATACTAGTATAGGGTCGTGAATGGTCATAGTATACAAGTATAGGGTCGTGGATGGTCATAGTTTACGAATATGGAGTAGTGGATGGCTATGGTATAGGGTCGTGTTTAGCAATAGTATAGGGTCGAGGATGGTCATAGTGTACTAGTATAGGGTCGTGCAAAGGGTAGTGAATAGTCATGGTACAGGATCGTGGATAGTCATGGTATGGGGTAATAGATGTTCATGGTATAATGTTATGGATGGTCATAGTGCACTAATACAAGGTCGTGGATGGTCATAGTGTACTAGTATAGGGTAGTGGATGACTATGGTAAAGGGTCGTGGACGGTCATGGTATAGGATCGTGGATGGTCACGGTAAAGGGTAGTGGATGGTCATGGTATAGGGTCATGTATGGTCATGGTATAGGGTCATGGATGGTGATGGTATAGGGTCGTGGATGGTCATGGTATAGGATCGTGGATGGTTATGGTATAGGATCGTGGATGGTCATGGTATAGGATAGTGGATGGTCATGGTATAGGGTCGTTGATGGTCATGGTATAGGGTCGTGTATGGTCGTGGTATAGGTAGCAGGATGGGAGTACACTATTATAGGTAGCAGGATGGACGTGCACAATTATAGGTAGCAGGATGGAAGTGTACCATTATAGGCTAGCAGTATGGAAGTACACGATTATAGGTAGCAGGACGGAAGTGCACAATTATTTGGTCATGGAGGATGGGAGTGCACCATTATAGGTAGCAGGATGGAAGTGCATCATTATAAGTAGCAGGATGGCAAAGCACCATTAAAGGTAGCAGGATGTCAGTGCACTATTGTAGGCTAGCATGATGGGAATGCACCATTATAGGTAGCATGATGGAAGTGCACCATTATAAGCTTGTTGAATGGTTGTATACCATATGATGGCGGAATGTGAAAGTATATTATATTGTTGAGGGAGTGAAAGTGCACCAGGTGGTGGAGGGTGGATGTGCACTATAATGGTGGAGGGTGGATGTGCACTATGGTGTGGAGGGTGGATGTGCACTATGGAGGTGGAAGGTGGATGTGCACTATAGTGTGGAGGGTGGATGTGCACCATGGTAGTGGAGGGTGGATGTGCACCATGGTGGTGGAGGGTGGATGTGCACCATGGTGGTGAAGGGTGGATGTGCACTATGATGGTGGAGGGTGGATGTGCACCATGGTGGTGGAGGGTGGATGTGCACCATGGTGGTGGAGGGTGGATGTGCACCATGGTGGTGGAGGGTGGATAGGCACCATGGTGGAGGAGGGTGGATGTGCACCATGGTGGTGGAGGGTGGATGTGCACTATGGTGGTGGAGGGTGGATGTGCACCATGGTTGTGGAGGGTGGATGTGCACCATGGTGGTGGAGGGTGGATGTGCACCATGGTGGAGGGTGGATGTGCACCATAGTGGTGGAGGGTGGATGTGCACTATGGTGGTGGAGGGTGGATGTGCACCATGGTGGTGGAGGGTGGATGTGCACCATGGTGGTGGAGGGTGGATGTGCACCATGGGGGTGGAGGGTGGATGTGCACTATGGTGGTGGAGGGTGGATGTGCACCATGGGGGTGGAGGGTGGATGTGCACCATGGTGGTGGAGGATGGATGTGCATCATGGTGGTGGAGGTTGGATGTGCACCATGGTGGTGGAGGGTGGATGTGCACCATGGTGGTGGAGGGTGGATGTGCACCATAATGGTGGAGGGTGGATGTGCACCATGGTGGTGGATGGTGGATGTGCATCATGGTGGTGGAGGGTGGATGTGCATCATGGTGGTGGAGGGTGGATGTGCACCATGGTGGTGGAGGGTGGATGTGCACCATGGTGGTGGAGGGTGGATGTGCACCATGGTGGTGGAGGGTGGATGTGCACCATGGTTATGGAGGGTGGATGTGCACCATGGTGGTGGAGGGTGGATGTGCACCATGGTGGTGGAGGGTGGATGTGCACCATGGTGGTGGAGGGTGCATGTGCACCATGGTGGTGAAGGGTGGATGTGCACTATGGTGGTGAAGGGTGGATGTGCACCATGGTGGTGAAGGGTGGATGTGCACCATGGTGGTGAAGAGTGGATGTGCACCATGGTGGTGGAGGGTGGATGTGCACTATGGTGGTGGAGGGTGGATGTGACCATGGGGGTGGAGGGTGGATGTGCACCATGGTGGTGGAGGGTGGATGTGCACCATGGTGGTGAAGGGTGGATGTGCACCATGGTGGTGAAGAGTGGATGTGCACTATGGTGGTGGAGGGTAGATGTGCACCATGGTGGTGGAGGGTGGATGTGCACCATGGTGGTGCAGAATGGATGTGCACCATGGTGGTGGAGGGTGGATGTGCACCATGGTGGTGGAGGGTGGATGTGCACCATGGTGGTGGAGGGTGGATGTGCACCATGGTGGTGGAGGGTGGATGTGCACCATGGTGGTGGAGGGTGGATGTGCACCATGGTGGTGGAGGGTGAGATGTGCACCATGGTGGTGGAGGGTGGATGTGCACCATGGTGGTGGAGGGTGGATGTGCACCATGGGGTGGAGGTGGATGTGCACCATGGTGGTGGAGGGTGATGTGCACCATGTGGTGAAGGGTGGATGTGCACCATGGTGGTGAAGGTGGATGTGCACTATGGTGGTTTAGGTGGATGTGCACCATGGTGGTGGAGGATGGATGTGCACCATGGGGTGGAGGGTGGATGTGCACCATGGTGGTGGAGGGTGGATGTGCACCATGGGGTGGAGGTGGATGTGCACTATGGTGGTGGAGGGTGGATGTGCACCATGGGGGTGGAGGTGGATGTGCACCATGGTGGTGGAGGATGGATGTGCATCATGGTGGTGGAGGTTGGATGTGCACCATGGTGGTGGAGGGTGGATGTGCACCATGGTGGTGGAGGGTGGATGTGCACCATAATGGTGGAGGGTGGATGTGCACCATGGTGGTGGATGGTGGATGTGCATCATGGTGGTGGAGGGTGGATGTGCATCATGGTGGTGGAGGGTGGATGTGCACCATGGTGGTGGAGGATGGATGTGCACCATGGTGGTGGAGGGTGGATGTGCACCATGGTGGTGGAGGGTGGATGTGCACCATGGTTATGGAGGGTGGATGTGCACCATGGTGGTGGAGGGTGGATGTGCACCATGGTGGTGGAGGGTGGATGTGCACCATGGTGGTGGAGGGTGCATGTGCACCATGGTGGTGAAGGGTGGATGTGCACTATGGTGGTGGAGGGTGGATGTGCACCATGGTGGTGAAGGGTGGATGTGCACCATGGTGGTGAAGAGTGGATGTGCACCATGGTGGTGGAGGGTGGATGTGCACCATGGTGGTGGAGGGTGGATGTGTACCATGGGGGTGGAGGGTGGATGTGCACCATGGTGGTGGAGGGTGGATGTGCACCATGGTGGTGAAGGGTGGATGTGCACCATGGTGGTGAAGAGTGGATGTGCACTATGGTGGTGGAGGGTAGATGTGCACCATGGTGGTGGAGGGTGGATGTGCACCATGGTGGTGCAGAATGGATGTGCACCATGGTGGTGGAGGGTGGATGTGCACCATGGTGGTGGAGGGTGGATGTGCACCATGGTGGTGGAGGGTGGATGTGCACCATGGTGGTGGAGGGTGGATGTGCACCATGGTGGTGGAGGGTGGATGTGCACCATGGTGGTGGAGGGTAGATGTGCACCATGGTGGTGGAGGGTGGATGTGCACCATGGTGGTGGAGGGTGGATGTGCACCATGGGGGTGGAGGGTGGATGTGCACCATGGTGGTGGAGGGTTGATGTGCACCATTGTGGTGAAGGGTGGATGTGCACCATGGTGGTGAAGGGTGGATGTGCACTATGGTGGTTTAGGGTGGATGTGCACCATGGTGGTGGAGGATGGATGTGCACCATGGGGGTGGAGGGTGGATGTGCACCATGGTGGTGGAGGGTGGATGTGCACCATGGTGGTGAAGGGTGGAAGTGCACCATGGTGGTGAAGGGTGGATGTGCACTATGGTGGTGGAGGGTGGATGTGCATCATGGTGGTGGAGGGTGGATGTGCACCATGGTGGTGGAGGGTGGATGTGCACCATGGTGGTGGAGGGTGGATGTGCACCATGGTGGTGGAGGGTGGATGTGCACCATGGTGGTGGAGGGTGCATGTGCACCATGGTGGTGGAGGGTGGATGTGCACCATGGTGGTGGAGGGTGGATGTGCACCATGGTGGTGGAGGGTGGATGTGCACCATGGTGGTGGAGGGTGGATGTGCACCATGGTGGTGGAGGGTGGATGTGCACCATGGTGGTGGAGGGTGGATGTGCACCATGGTGATGGAGGGTGGATGTGCACCATGGTGGTGGAGGGTGGATGTGCACCATGGTGGTGGAGGGTGGATGTGCACCATGGTGGTGGAGGGTGGATGTGCACCTTAAAGTGGTTCATGGAGGAGGTAGTGTTCCATTATCAGTGGATAATTCAGTGTATCTTAGCATAAGTGGTTCCTAAACTTGGCTTCAGTGACACACTGGGGTTACGAGGATATATACAAAACTTGATACAAAAGTTTAGACTCGTGTTCAAGTAGCAACAACAGAGACTATGACTGTAAAAACATCTGTGGGAAACATTTCAGCTGTAGCAAGAAACTTGAGGGTTTGTAACCACTCATTACTGTATTGTACTGTAATGTACGTACTGTATACACTTCAGTGATGCTGGTGAGAAACCAAGGTACTAAAATATGGTTGCTATGACTACATTACAAATGAGCCAAGGAAGAAGTCTTCAACGAAAAAATAATTACAAGTTACTGCATAATATGATTGCTCAGGATATAAATATTCGTTAACGTGGCTGTTTTTCTGGAAGGTAACAGAGTGTGTTAGCACAAATATTAATACCTGGATTTTTCGCACGAGGCTTAAATCTCTACAAGGAACATTTTTTTTCCTCCTTTTGATCCTTCAATAAAACCTGTAGAAGTGGAAGAAGTCATTTATTTACATTAATGAGCCTTGATAACATTATTACTGCTACTAGTACTAGTGAGAAGCAGTGAAAAACTAACCTGTGATTTTTTTGTTTAGCTTAATTGGCTCATTTAGAACAAGGAATGGTGACTGCGAGACTGACACCCTAGTCTGACCTCTGACAGATAAGCTTTCACTAATACTCTAATAGACTCTTTGTAAAATGAGTCAAACATTTAGGCATCCGAGGGAAAGCCGTGATTTTGTTAACAGTTACAGACCAGAGGTTGTTTTTCCAGCTCGTGTGCTACTATACTCTTATAGACTAGCTTTAGTGAGGTGCTGAACTGCGAGTCATAGCCTAGTGTGTGGCTGGATAGAGAGAGGTTTTTGACCTGATCAACCGGGTTTACGTGCGGCCAACAGTACCAGCTAGGTTGATCAGGCCCTGATCCGCCATGAGGCCTGGTCACAGACCGTGCCGCGGCGGCGTTGACCCCCAAAACCCTCTCCAGGTATACTCCAGATATACTATCTTAATATCTATCTGTTCAGTATTAGAGATAATTAGTCCTCTTAGAAGTTCAGCAGCGTTCTCCTTGTACATGGCACTAACACTAGTGTGTGTTGCTACGATAGGGTTTAGTGGTTGGCGAAGAGTGACAATCGGTTAGGACATAACAGTGATCTTGTGTATTGAAGGAGAGGAAGCCGTCCCTGCCCTCAGAGGGAGTCACCTGGGTGTATACATCATATATGTGTTCCAACGCAGCATCACATGGACGCTCATACTGCTCCGACTTGCTCTTCTTATAGATCTTTGCTGACGAACATACCCTTCGATCTCTTTGTACATCGCTACTACAAGTTGGATTACCCAGGTCGAGTTCAGGGGGAGGTGGGTATGATGGTGGGGGAGGGAGGAAGGCAGTCCAGTTGACCTGTACACCAGAGTCATCACTACACCGCCAGTGTGCACTGGTGTTAAAATGAGGCGACGCTGATGTTAACAATGATGTAGTGGCATATGGTTCTGTAGATGTTGTACTGAGTCGCTGCTGCTGCTGTATCCTGGGTTCTGCATACTCATTCACTAATTGGTCTGGACGCAGAAGTCTTGTTGATGATAAACTGGAATCTTTGTCACTCTCTGGGGCACGCCATGATTTGTGTTCACTGTACATATTGATGGATTGGTGGTCGGGACAGATGGATGGTTCCTGGTAAACAGTTGGGGTGTGGACTGTGTTGCAAGTAGGCACCTTATGGCGGAGTCGCCTCACGTACAACAAGGTTGTAGCAAACACCAGTAATACCATTGGTATTAGCAGGTACACCAGCCACTCTGGTTGTGGTGACGCATGCATTACAGTGCCACCACTGTCTGTGTTGACCTTCTGAATGCTGTGGGCATCATTTGGACCAGCATCCAGCAAGACTGGATCACTGAAGGGCCCAGAACCTACTGCAGTAAGAGCTGCAACACGCACAGTGTAGAGGCGGCCAGGAAGGAGGCCACGAGCTTCCAACCAGGGGCTCTCCACTGTCTCTGTTGTCTGGCTACCATTGTGACTTAATGTTACCTGGTAACCCACCAGCTGCCCCCTGGCTTCCTCAGCACTCATACTTGACCACCTGATGAGTACAGAGCCTTCCTCACGAATTGTCACACGCACATCTCCAGGCGCAGATAAAGGGACTGTCAACGAGAAAAGGAAATTAGTTTTTACTCCAACACAGCTAGTTTTATGGTGCACTCTATATTCAGTCATTGAGCTGTAACACTGAGTCAATCATGTCCTTCATGTCCACCCAACAGACAGTAATGTAAGAGCTTATGGATGCACAAAATTCCTTGGTACTAAAAATGGCTAATAAAATACTTTTATGAAAAAAAGGCAAATGTTCTTTAAATGAACATTTATTTATTGGGAAATGATTAAAAATGCACATCTTGACACTAAGAAATATTTAAAACTAGTCGTATTTCGGTTGCTGCACAATCTGAGGAAGGTATCCCCGTAATCCATAACACCAGTTCCTTGTGCCTCCATACACACGATCGGAGGAGCTCAGAGTGTAGCAAAAGTTGGTAATGCAGCAAAATATTAGCACTGATGATCTGAAGGAAATCAGGAGAGGAATTCACAAGTAATCATGAAGAAGCTAATATTCAAGTTTCTTAAATAAAAAAGTATGTTAAATCAAGACATACCCAGCCCAAGTCTAATTGCAATCTTTCAATATAGTACACAAGCACATTAAGCTTGAAGTCGTTCAGATGTTGCATTATCTAGTTAGCTGCGTGGAAAGGTCTAAGCTAATCAGATATGACACTGAGAAATTCTTACATGAGGAGCAGTATTTTTTTTTCCCCTGTTTCTGCCAGAAAAGCAAATTGGGACCTATACAAATTATAATAAATCTATTTTTTTATTTTTATTTTTAATGAACCAGCCGTATCCCACCAAGGCAGGGTGACCTAAAAAGAAAAAAGAAAGTGTTTTTTCTTTTTAAATTACTATATACAGGAAAAGAGGTTACTCGACTCTTGTTTCTAGCATTTTAGTTGCCTCTTACGACACGCATGGTTTACGGAGGAAGAATTCTTTTCTACTTCTAATTTTTTCTCCAAGCAATACTGACCAGCTTTTTTTTTTACTGAGTAAGTTGAGTGGACATGGTAATTAAGAAACAAGTTAGTTTTATGTAAACTTAGTGAACATAACATTCAAAAGTTTAACGATGTTCTTGAGTGCACACATATGTTATCATCACACACAAAAAAAAACATTAAGTTGATTTATGATCAGAATAAACATTCCCAATTATTTACATTCTCCAACTTGACTATTAAGACTGACACATGATAACCTACACAACCGGACATCAAGAGATTGTTTACTTTGAGGACAACACATCAGTGCTGAAAGTTGACAGCTGTGTTGGCTGCTGTGCCTACACAGTTGTGTAGGCTGTTGTGCCTACACAGCTGTGTAGGCTGTTGTGCCTACACAGCTGTGTAGGCTGCTGTGCCTACACAGCTGTGTAGGCTGTTGTGCCTATACAGCTGTGTAGGCTGCTGTGCCTATACAGCTGTGTAGGCTGTTGTGCCTATACAGCTGTGTAGGCTGTTGTGCCTACACAGCTGTGTAGGCTGTTGTGCCTACACAGCTGTGTGGCTGCTGTGCCTACACAGCTGTGTAGGCTGTTGTGCCTACACAGATGTGTAGGCTGCTGTGCCTATACAGCTGTGTAGGCTGTTGTGCCTATACAGCTGTGTAGGCTGTTGTGCCTATACAGCTGTGTAGGCTGTTGTGCCTATACAGCTGTGTAGGCTGTTGTGCCTACACAGCTGTGTAGGCTGTTGTGCCTACACAGCCTACATACCAGACATCAGCTGTTCAACATTGATGCCGCTCATAACTGCTGTATTTTAATCAAAGGAAATGGGAGGCATTTAAATTCAATCTAAGCAACTGGGAGATAAGTCCAGTTCCTTGGATCAAGAGCCCCTTACCAACATCAAGGCAAAAAATAATGCAATATATAATAATGCTATTCCATTCTGAGATTAAAATAGCAACTACACACTCCATTAAAAATATTTTCTTCTAAGTAGGAAACACGACTGTTGAAATTCTGAAGCTCAATATACATTATACTAGCAATGAAAATCTGAAGCTGATTGAATAAGACGTTCACAAATAATAAACTAAAATTTGTGAGAACGAAACAAAAATGTTGCTGAAAATATTCCGAAAAAAATAGGAAATTCTTCCCTCAATAAAATAAAAAAAAACATGAAAACACGAACATTTATTTTCTTCCAGTTTTCTTTTCTTATTACGATCTTAAAATTCTCTATAGTCGTATAAGAACAAATATTTGACCTGGAATTTAAAAAAAAAAAAATAAAGTTTGATAAACGTGGATCTCACATAGCCACGAATTAAGAAAAAAATTCTTCCAATTACGATACACCAACATTTAGGGTTTAAAGTCGATAAGATAAGGAATTCATTAGTTATTGCAAGGGTAATAATTTACCTAAAAACATTAGAAAATTAAAATTTACACAACACAAAGTACTAGACAAGCTCTGTTTTAATAAAGCCTCCCAATGGTAAAAGTTTGAAGTCGATCAGAAAAGACATTCTCCAGTAATTGATATGGTTCAAGCAATTCCAACCTATTCATACTAAACTTATAGGGTGTCATATTTCATTGAATGAATCGTCAATAATATTTTGAAGCCAATTAGAAAAGCTTTCTTTAGTTATTGAATAAAAATGAATATCACTATTTAATAAAATTGGCAAACTTGGACTTATACCCCATAATCAAAGCAACAGCGATGTGTTCAGCAAACATCATTAATGATGTGTTCAGCAAACATCGTTAATGATGTGTTCAGGAAACATCATTAATAATGTGTTCAGCAAACATCATTAATGATGTGTTCAGCAAACATCATTAATGATGTGTTCAGGAAACATCATTGATGATGTGTTCAGGAAACATCATTAATGATGTGTTCAGGAAACATCATTAATAATGTGTTCAGGAAACATCATTAATGATGTGTTCAGGAAATATCATTGATGATGTGTTCAGCAAACATCATTAATGATGTGTTCAGCAAACATCATTAATGATGTGTTCAGAAAACATCGTTAATGATGTGTTCAGGAAACATCATTAATGATGTGTTCAGCAAACATCATTAATGATGTGTTCAGCAAACATCATTAATGATGTGTTCAGCAAACATCATTAATGATGTGTTCAGGAAACATCATTAATGATGTGTTCAGGAAACATCATTAATGATGTGTTCAGGAAACATCATTAATGATGTATTAAGCAAACATCATTAATGATGTGTTCAGGAAACATCAGTAATGACTGACATCATTAAGGACTGACAATTACCCATCTGATCAGATGGGTCATTCTTCAGTTATTACATGGATTCCAATGTTATATTTTTTAACTAATATAACACATCAATAAATTCGCCAGCACAAAAGGAACGTTAAGGATTCCTTCCTGCTCTACACTGCATCAGCCATTACATATTAAAACTCTTCACAAGACCTAAACTGAAATTTATTTGGTGGGATTTAACTGCAATAATTTTTTTTATAGTATTTTGCACATAAAATGGTTAAATCTGCACCTACATATCTGAGCTTCACTTTCCACCATGGTCGAATACAATGAAGCTCCACCATTGAGGGTTCTGGAAGTTATCTGAGTCATTCCAGGATGCTGGAAATGGGTTCAACAATTATAGTTATAGGTCGCATGACCATGAGGCCTTCTCGAGTTGGAGGAAGAAAAAATAATACAAAAAAGACAACCTCTTAAAGGTCCCCTTTGGGGATCCCTAATGTAAAAGGTCTACAGTACAAGGAAATAAAAAAAACAAATCTGAAAAGTAGCTAATAACCTACCATCCTCTGGTGTGGTGAGAGAGTAGAGTTGGAAGGTGATCCCTCGATGCTGTGCCAGTATGGAACCATGAAGAAGGTGTAGTGAGTGTTGGCATTCAGATGCTGAAAGAGGTAAGAGAAGGACGAGGCACCAAGGACAGTGGCCACTTGAACAGTGCCAGTCTTGGTAACTGAGTACACCAACACACCTTCCAAAGAGTCATCTGACGAGGCCAGGAAGTCCCAGGTGAGCATTACACTGTCAGGGGCAGTGATGGTAGCATCAGTGAGGGTGATGATGGGGCGAGAGAGGCGGCGGCGAGCCTGGCGGACCTGGTCCACAGTAAGACTGGGGTCAAGAGGAGGGTGAGTAGTGACTGGATCTGACCAGGGGCTGGGGAATGATGTCCCTCTATTGTTGACGGCACGGACCAGGAAGGTGTAGGTGTGTCCTGGAGTGAGGTGACTCACCACGCATGACTCCTGCATCATGACAGCGTCAGCCACCCGCCATTCATCCCAGCCTTGTCTCCAGTACTCCACTGTGTACCAATGACCTGTCTCTTTACCTTCTTGAGAGTTGGGAAGCCAGCTTAGATGCACCGCAGTTTGGTTTACAGCTATTAGACGTGGCTTGGTAGGAGGCGCCGGCAGCAGAAAGGGTTCACCAATGTTGGCATTACGTTCAACTCGAAGTATTGCAGCTTGTTCCACTGTTCCCGAGTCTGCCGTCGCTCGACAGGTGTAGATCCCGGAGTCATTAAGTTGCACATTCTGTAGGATGAGGGCACCATTGTCAGGGAGAGAGAATCGGCGATCAGCAGTGTTTTGGGATAGTTGACGGGGTGGCAGGTGGATAGCTGGACGGTACCACCAGGAGATGGTGGCTTGGGCTGCCTCACTCACTACCTCACAGGGAAATGTTGCAGTACTCCTTGGTGCAACCTTAATATCTCTGGGACCAACACCCATCACTGGTGGTGGAAGAGCTGACACCACAATCACCTCTGCTCTTCCACTTACACCTCCACCACTGCTGACACCCCAGCAGTAGTATATGCCACTGTCTTCTGTTGTTGCATGTTCTAACCGCAGAGTACGACCATCATCTGACGCAGAGATGTTGTCATTACTTTGTCCAGGAGCAAGAACAGCAGTTCTGTCTGGCGTGGGGAGGCGCCATAGTACAAGAGGCTGAGGCTTACCTTCCACACAACACGAGACTTGTGCTGTGTCTCCTGTCATTACCTGAAGGCGTTGCTGTCTTTGTGTCAGCGTTGGTGTGTCTACGATAGTGACAGTGGCGTGGGCTGTCACTGTTCCTCCCTCACTTTGCGCCTCACAGACATATACACCAGAGTCAAGAGGCGCCACCTGCTCTAGCACTAGCCGTTGATGTTGGGTATCTATCCTGGAGCGTCCCTGTGGCATCTTGCCATCTAGTCGCTGCCAGGATACTGAAGGTGTGGGTGACCCACGCGCCCGACACGTCAACTCTACCGCCACTCCTGAAGGAGCAGTCACGTTCAATGGCCGCTCCTCAAACCACGGCAGAGCTGAGAAGACAAAATTATTGTAGATGCGAGTTTCTTGAATTCTCTTATAAATTTCTTGTCTGAATATAAGATAATGCAGTATTATTATTATTATTATTATTATTATTATTATTATTATTATTATTATTATTATTAGTAGTAGTAGTAGTAGTAGTAGTAGTAGTAGTAGTAGTAGTAGTAGTAGTTGTAATAGTAGTAATAGTAGTAGTAGTAGTAGCAGTAGTAGTAGTAGTAGCAGTGGTAGTAGTAGTATAATGAAACTGAAGCACTACTTTATTGATATAAACATTGAGAGGTGTTAAAGGAAAAATGGTAACTTGACTGTCACGACTACGCTAATTTTTAGATTTGAATATGAGGTTGACCAACAGTATATAATATAAAGTGAAGACAAACATGGGATATAGAGCATGTGGATAAGGACTGACTAATGACAGTGATTTGGGTGGGAGTGGATAAGGACTTACTTATGACAGAGTTGGGTGAGTGTTGACAAGGACTTGTTCACGACAGTGAGTTAAGTGGGTGTGCATATGGACTTACTCATGACATTGAGTTGTGTGGGTGTGCATATGGACTTACTCATGACAGTGAGTTGTGTGGGTGTGCATATGGACTTACTCATGACATTGAGTTGTGTGGGTGTGCATATGGACTTATATGCAGGAGTTATTGGTGGATTGGACTTCACATGACAGTGAGTTTGTGGGTGTGCATATGGACTTACTCATGACATTGAGTTGTGTGGGTGTGCATATGGACTTACTCATGACAGTGAGTTGTGTGGGTGTGGATTCCCTGGTACCAGCAGCATTTCTGACTCTACACACATAGGTTGCAGAGTCTTCCTGGATGGCCTGGTTGATGACCAGGTCACCTGCCTGGGAGACACTAACACGGCTGGTATTGGTCACCTGGCGACCATCCCTAAGCCAGGTCAACTCCGGCAGAGGGGTACCCCTGGGTGGCCGGCAGGGCAGGCAGACAGAATCCCCAACACGAGTCTTCACTATGGGTTCTGCTTGGCTCTGAAAGTCATAGGCGAGGGTTGCAACTGTCAGTGTGGCGTTGTGAGAGCGTGTAGCACCATAGCTGTTGGAAGCCACGCACCAGTACGTGCCAGTGTCACTATCCTTCCTGGTAGCAGTGACACGGAGGAAGAAGAGGGAGCCAGCAGGCAGGAGGACACGGTGAGAGCGAGGATCTTGTGTAGAGGTGACAACCTCCTCACCATCACGGAACCACCTGATGCGTGCACCACCAGAGGCAGCACAGTTGAGGGTGACAGGGTCGTTACGACGAGCAACTACACTGCTGGGATGTTCCTTGATCACTGGCGGTCCTTCTGTAAGATGATGACCATGTTAGTACTGACCTTCCTTTTCTAATTACCCTCCTGTCAAATGTCTTAACCAACAGCCTTTCTTGGAAAAGGACATGTAATCAAAGATTAAGACATTAACAAGGACACATTTTACCACAGCTGAGGAAAACAATCATAGCAAAATGTTCCCTAATTAAATGTCTTAAACAATTACGTGTCTCTTTCTACATCTACGTTTTACCCAACATTTGGATTTATCATATAAGATGGACGAAACTTTCTTTAAATAAACGTTTCCATCACATTTGTATATCTTTTTCCATCATATCAACCAAAAACCGGTTAAATGTTTCTCTGATATGACTGATGCTCTTCTCTTACTATATTAAATTGATCAGACAGTTAACTTTGTTTTCATACATTCCATAACATATATAATTACCTACATGATTATTTCCAGATTTAAGGGCGAGACCAGGCAATAGTTGTGATGATCCCACAACCCATATTAAATACTGACAGACTGATAAACCCTCCTGAAGGGATACTAGCTATGTTGCTCCTTCCTGTGAGGATTCTCCCCTCCTAAAGGGATTCACATGTTTGTTGCTCCTTCCTGTAAGGATCCTTCCCTCCTGAAGGGATCCTTGTTATGTTCTTCCTTCCTGTAATGATCCTCCCCTCTTGAAGGAATCTTTTATGTTAAGCCCTTCTGAAAGGATCCTTCTTATATCCTCCTCTAGAAATCCTTGCTATATTATTCCCTCTTGGACAGATCCCTGTTATATCATAACAAAGCAACAGCCTTCAGGAAGAAGTCAAAATTTGCTAATTGTATTTAACAAGATGATGAGTGCAATGATGCTATTGAAGGGTGCTTGATCCAGGGAAATTGAAGCCACTTTCCTTGTACCGGGTTCTACATGACCCATTAGGGTTTAGCGTTCACCTACTGAAATAATGTACTAATATAAATTTATAAATAATCACTACTATGGGCTAGTAATCCCTTCTCCTGTATACATTTACTAAAAATGAGAAGAAAAACTTTATAAAACTGGGATGTTTGAATGTGCGTGGATGTAGTGCGGATGATAAGAAAGAGATGATTGCTGATGTTATGAATGAAAAGAAGTTGGATGTTCTGGCCCTAAGCGAAACAAAGCTGAAGGGGGTAGGTGAGTTTCAGTGGGGAGAAATAAATGGGATTAAGTCAGGAGTATCTGAGAGAGTTAGAGCTAAGGAAGGGGTAGCAATAATGTTGAAGGATCAGTTATGGAAGGAGAAGAGGGAATATAAATGTGTAAATTCAAGGATTATGTGGATTAAAATAAGGGTTGGATGCGAAAAGTGGGTCATAATAAGCGTGTATGCACCTGTAGAAGAGAGGAGTGAAGAGGAGAGAGAGAGATTTTGGGAGATGTTAAGCGAATGTATAGGAACTTTTGAACCAAGTGAGAGAGTAATTGTGGTAGGGGACCTAAATGCTAAAGTAGGAGAAACATGTAGAGAGGGTGTGGAAGGTAAGTTTGGGGTGCCAGGTGTAAATGATAATGGGAGCCCTTTGATTGAACTTTTTAAGAAAAAGAGAATAAATAAGTATACAAAATATGATGTAGGGCGTAATGACAGTAGTTTGTTGGACTACGTATTGGTAGATAAAAGACTGTTGAGTAGACTTCAGGATGTACATGTTTATAGAGGGGCCACAGATATATCAGATCACTTTTTAGTTGTAGCTACAGTGGGAGTAAAAGGTAGATGTGATATAAGGAAAACAGAAGCAGTATGTAAGAGAGAGGTGAAGGTTTATAAACTAAAAGAGGAGGCTGTTAGGGTAAGATATAAACAACTATTGGATGATAGATGGGCTAGTGAGAGTGTAGGCAATGGGGTCGAAGATATATGGGGAAGGTTTAAAAATGTAGTGTTAGAGTGTTCAGTAGAAGTTTGTGGTTACAGGAAAGTGGGTGCAGGAGGGAAGAAGAGCGAATGGTGGAATGATTATGTAAAGAGAGTAGTAAGGGAGAAAAAGTTGGCAAATGAGAGGTTTTTACAAAGAAGTGATGCAAGGAGGGAAGAGTATATGGAGAGAAAAAGAGAGGTTAAGAGAGTGGTGAAGCAATGTAAAAAGAGAGCAAATGAGAGAGTGGGTGAGATGTTATCAACAAATTTTGTTGAAAATAAGAAAAAGTTTTGGAATGAGATTAATAAGTTGAGGAAGCCTAGAGAACAAATGGATTTGACAGTTAAAAATAGGAGAGGAGAGTTATTAAATGGAGAGTTAGAGGTATCGGGAAGATGGAGGGAATATTTTGAGGAGTTGTTAAATGTTGATGAAGACAGGGAAGCTGTGATTTCCTGTATTGGGCAAGGAGAAATAACATCTTGTAGGAGTGTGGAAGAGCCAGTTATGAGTGTGGGGAAAGTTCGTGAGGCAGTGGGTATAGTTCCTTTGTATAAAGGCAAAGGGGACAACAGAGAGTGCAAAAATTATAGGGGAATAAGTCTGTTGAGTGTACCTGGTAAAGTGTATGGTAGAGTTATTATTGAAAGAATTAAGAGTAAGACGGAGAGCAGGATAGCAGATGAACAAGGGGGCTTTAGGAAAGGTAGGGGGTGTGTAGATCAAGTGTTTACAGTGAAACATATAGGTGAACAGTATTTGGATAAGGGTAAAGAGGTTTGTGTGGCATTTATGGATTTGGAAAAGGCGTATGACAGGGTGGATAGGGATGCAATGTTGCAGGTGTATGGAATACGAGGTAGGTTACTGAAAGCAGTGAAGAGTTTTTATGAGGATAATGAGGCTCAGGTTAGAGTGTGTAGGAGAGTGGGAGACTATTTCCCAGTAAAAGTAGGCCTTAGACAAGGATGTGTGATGTCACCATGGTTGTTCAATATATTTATAGATGGGGTTGTAAGAGAAGTGAATGCGAAGGTCTTGGCAAGAGGTG
>WNWK01014155.1:37500-52511 GCA_009830355.1 Cherax destructor | reverse complement strand
TGTTATCACATAAAAGGGCTCTTTCCTCAGGCGGCTCATTCTTCTCTTCTAAAAAATTATGAACACTATTTTCCAGTTTCTAAAAATTTACTGAGAACCTGTCGTCTAAAAAGCGCACCTCACCACGATAACATCATATTCCAAATCTAAAAATTTCCCGAAATAATAAAATCACTAAAAATGATTGCTAAGTTTTAGATATAGCTAGTAATGGGTTATACTGAGAATATGAGATACTAGAATTTATTTTAAATTTTTCTACAAATAGGTTATTGGTTAATTCTTTCTGTTGGTGGGTTTGGGTTTTTTTATTATTACTGGGGTGCAATGCCCCCTTTTGGCTCATGCGACATAGGTTGGCCATCCCAGACCTACAGGGAAAAACTTTAGTTTGTCCCCCTGGGGGGAATTTTTTTTGCCCCTGATCAAACATGGTCACTGTTCATGATCCCCTTGATATGTTGTCTAGCCACCAGTGTTGTCTGGCGCTGGGGTCGCAGGGCGGCTGCTGGGGGTCTCTTGGGGGGTCATGGTTTCTTTCTAGACAATGCAACCCCTAAAACCCCTAAGCTGTCGATGGCCCGGGTATGGTGCAACTTTGCTTAAGACATGATGTGTTCTGACAACAGCACTACCATCGGGGTGCAGGGCCCACCCTTTGTTATCACAAAAAAAGGTCTTTCCTCAGGCACCTCATTCTTCTCTTCTAGAAAATTATGAAGACTATTTTTCAGTTTCCAGAACCTACTGAGAACCTGTCACTACATAGCTAGCGCCCCCCTCACAATGAAGGAGGGAATCACCATATTCCTATTCTAACAATTCACAATATTCTCTGAATACTTTTCTGTTTCATCCTCTTGTTCTAATTTTTTTCCGGGATTTCACAAGTGGTAGCATAACTTGCTGCTGCAAATTTAAAGTTTTTCCCACAGTGACTCTTGCTCCCATAATGCTGTCATATTTTAATACAAGACGACCTAAAAAAATTTCAAGCAAAGGGTTTGGGTCCCCGGGTGCTGTACCTGTCATGGACGGTGCTCCGTCCAATTTTCATGGAAGGTGCTCCGTCAGTATCATGGACGGTGCTCCGTCAGTATCATGGACGGTTTCTCCGTCGGGATCATGGACGGTGCTCCGTCAGTATCATGGAAGGTGCTCCGTCAGTATCATGTACGGTGCTCCGTCAGTATCATGGACGGTGCTCCGTCAGTATCATGGACGGTGCTCCGTCGGGATCATGGACGGGGCTCCGTCAATTTTCATGGACGGTGCTCCGTCAGTTTTTGGACGGTGCTCCCTCAGTATCATGGACGGGGGCTCCGTCAGTATCATGGACGGTGCTCCGTCAGTATCATGGACGGTGCTCCGTCAGTATCATGGACGGTGCTCCGTCAGTATCATGGACGGTGCTCCGTCAGTATCATGCGGTGCTCCGTCAGTATCATGGACGGTGCTCCCCTCAGTTCATGGACGGTGCTCCGTCGGGATCATGGACGGTGCTCCGTCGGGATCATGGACGGTGCTCCGTCAGTTATGGACGGTGCTCCGTCAATTTTCATGGACGGGGCTCCGTCAGTATCATGGACGGTGCTCCGTCCGGGATCATGGACGGTGCTCCGTCAGTATCGGGAACCGGGGCTCCGTCGGGATCACGGACGGTTTCTCCCTCAGTATCTGGAACCGGTACTCCGTCAGTATCCGGGCGGTACTCCGTCAGTATCACTGACGGTGCTCCGTCGTATCCAAGGTTTCTCCGTCGGGATCATGGACCCCTGCTCCGTCAGTATCACTGACGGTTTTCCGTCAGTATCATGGACTTTCTCCGTCAGTATCATGGACGGTGCTCCGTCGGGATCAAACGGTGCTCCGTCAGTATCACTGGCGGTTTCTCCGTCAGTATCTGGACGGTGCTCCGTCAGTATCACTGACGGTTTCTCCGTCAGTATCACCGACGGTGCTCCGTCAGTATCATGAACGGTGCTCCGTCGGGATCATGGACGGTTTCTCCGTCAGTATCAAAGGGCGGTGCTCCCTCAGTATCACTGACGGTGCTCCGTCAGTATCATGGACGGTGCTCCGTCCCGTATCTGGACGGTGCTCCGTCAGTATCATGGACGGTGCTCCGTCAGTATCATGGACGGTCTCCGTCAGTATCATGGACGGTGCTCCGTCGGGAGCATGGACGGTGCTCCGTCAGTATCATGGACGGTGCTCCGTCGGGATCATGGACGGTTCTCCGTCCCGGGATCATGGACGGTTTCTCCGTCAGTATCACTGACGGTGCTCCGTCGGGATCAAAGGGCGGGGGCTCCGTCAGTATCACGGACGGTGCTCCGTAAATATCCAAAAGGGTACTCCGTCAGTTTGCAGCCTTTGTCCCCGAGTCTGTACTTTGTCTGCGGTGGTATTTTCCTTCCCAGTCTTCATAACTTGCACTTTCTAGGGTTATATTCCAGCAGCCTCTTGCCAGACCAGACTTGCATTATGTCCAGGTCAGTCTGTAGTCCTTCCAGGTCCCATTTGTTGTAGTTTCCTCATTAGTTTCGCATCATCTGTGAACAGGGATACCGCTGAGTCTATCCCTCCAGTCACATGATAAGATAAGAAATAAGATTTTGTTCGGATTTTTAACCCGGAGGGTTAGCGCCCAGGATAACCCCAAAAAAAGGCAGTGCGTCATCGAGGGACGGTCTGTCTTATTTCCATTGGGGTCCTCAATCTTGTTCCCCAGGATCCGACCCACACCAGTTGACTAACACCCAGCTACCTACTTGCTAGGTTAACAGGACAACAGGTGTAAGAAAACACGTCGAATGTTTACACCCCGCCGGGAATCGAACCCGGACACTCAGCGTGTGAAGCGAGCTTTGCCAGCCAGGCCACGGGCCCCTGAGTTAAGCCACTGGGCAACGTAGCCTAGCCCCGTGGCACATTCCGAAACCTCTTCGTTCTTTTCCATCTATTAAGTATTCATAATCCAGTGCAGTGCCTTCCCTGTGTCAAAACCCTTTTTACAGTCTAAGAGTTTGCAATCTACTCATCCTTCTCTTTCTTCTGCCTAACTTCTGTTACTTCGTAGTGGAACGCCAGTAGGTCTGTGAAACAATATTTGCCATCTCTAAACCGTTCTGGTTGCCGGGGCGTATCCACAGAAAACAGCGCCTATGGCAAGCACCGAAACTGCGTCCCTGTCCAAACATCTGGACTGACACCCATCAAGCTCGTTAATCTTTTAACAAATTATGGCACTACATGAAAAATCACAACTGCACCTTCCTTGCTTTCACTGATGCAAACTGGTCTATGATGTGCTCAAATTCAGGTTTTTTCAGATTCTTCTCTTTCTACACTCAACATAGTAAGATCAGAGTCTGCCTTGACCCATGGAGGTTCTAAAATACGAAAGTAAGTTTTAACTTGCTGAATGATCTCTTACAGCCGGCGATGGAAACTGCGATGGTTAACATTATCTGAATAGCAATGAGAAGACTGGGGAAGACTCTCATCTCCACACTGAACAACAAATTCGAGAAGCTCTTCAGGTCTTGATACTTTCATATTGGCCCGACTTGATAGTAATATTCTGCAATCCAAAATTTCTTCATATAGCTGCTGTCCATCAGCTTCAGAGTTGTACAGTTCACCCATTAACTTCTTCTTTAGCTGGTTACTGTGGGCGTCGTAAAGGAGTCCTCGGTATCGAGAATGAACCCAAACATGGCGTCAGTGTCGTACAAACGAGCGAACCTTTCATCCATTTCTCTGTGAAGACGGTCGTGTTCCCTTCATGACTTTCCATTTCCTCCTTGGCTGTTAACCCAGCGTCTCTCAAGTTCTCATCAACCATTCGTTTCTTTCCTCTCTGTCGTCTTTCAGCTTCAATATTCCATTCTTGACAGAGACCGAGTCCTTCTTCGAGTGACTCACTGACCAACACTTCTCGTTCATCATCAAAATGATCTATGGGGGTTTTCAAATCCAGGGCAGCATTGTGGAAGTTCATACTAGGATCCTCCAGCCTCTTTTGAATACGGTCAATGCCAATAAGTACTTTGTTCCAAAATCCCAGCAAAGTCAGAAAATCGTAACTCAACATGGTGTAAAGTGTCTTGAATGACTCGTTACTTAGATGTCGAAACGCTATTATCAGGTTTGCCAGGCGCCCGTATGCTGCAGCAGTTATATATTTGATGTGCGCCTCAGAAGATGATGCTCACCCCAAGATCCTTTACCTGGGTGAGTTTTGCAGCGTTTGACCTCTTAGGCTGTACTCCGTATGTGGTCTTCTTTGTTATTCCACAAACTTCATAATTTTGTGTGTGTGTGTGAGAGAGAGAGAGAGAAAGTACTTAAGAGAAAGAGATGAAACGCAATAGGATATTACCCCTGCCTTTCATTGTCATGCTTTCACATGTATTATTACCCATGACTTAACATGTGGTATTACCCATTCCAACACATGAAGTATTATTTATGCCTAAATATTTAGTGGAACTCGTGTGTTCACAAATGGTGTAACCCATGCAGAGAATCCTGGTATTACTTAATACAGTCAAAGTATATTATCCAACATGGCATAACGTAACGTCAGTGTAGCTGGAGACTCTTACAGTAACTTTAATACAATAATAAAATCACAGTTTAGGGACATAAAGATACTTAAATTATATGAACAATATGATATTATGAATTAAGCATTGAAAAAACAGTGAACAGAAGTCCAAGAGCTGGAGTACAATGTAAGGAAAGAAATACTGGACTCTAAGTGAGTGTCATCAACAATGAAATATTTAACGATAGCAAATGCCTTAATAAAATTATTACGCATTTTTTCCTTTATGTTTGACGGGAATTTTTTCTGACACTTTTAGTTCATGAGTGTTGGTATCAACACAGTTATCAGAAATTATAAAGAAGATATCAAAAATATCTGGAGTTGGGAGTGAGGATGTGCAGAGAGGAAGCTCGGGACGCCTGGTCTGAGTTGGGAGGAGGATGTGCAGCAGAGAGGAAGCTACGGGACGCCTGGTCTGGAGTTGGGAGTGAGGATGTGCAGCAGAGAGGAAGCTGGACGCCTGGTCTGGTGTTGGGAGGAGGATGGCAGCAGAGAAGCTCGACGCCTGGTCTGGAGTTGGGGAGGATGGGCAGCAGAGAGAGCTCGGGACGCCTGGTCTGGTGTTGGAGGAGGATGTGCAGCAGAGAGAAGCTAGGACGTCTGGAGTGGAGGAGGATGGCAGCAGAGGAAGCTACGGACGCTGGTCTGGTGTTGGGTGAGGATGTACAGCAGAGGAGCTCGGACGCTGGTCTGGATTGGAGGAGGATGGCAGCAGAGAGGAAGCTAGGACCCTGGTCTGGTGTTGGGAGGAGGATGCAGCAGAAGGAAGCTCGGACGCCTGGTCTAGTTGGGAGGAGGAGTGCAGCAGAGGAAGCTCGGGACGCCTGGTCTGGTGTTGGGAGGAGGATGTGCAGCAGAGAGGAAGCTACGGGACGCCTGGTCTGGGTTGGGGGAGGATGTGCAGAGAGGGCTCGGACGCCTGGTCTGGAGTTGGGGAGGATGGCAGCAGAGGGAAGCTCGGGACGGCTGGTCGGTGTTTTCTGGGTTACATCAACACAGCAGACTCTCCTTGGTTAACTGACGAGGCCAAGGCAGCAGCCAGGCTGAGGTAGTAGCCACTATGTTATTATACACAAAATTAATTAATACGTATCCCGGAATGAGGATCCTATAAGTTGTTGTCTGATTTGTTATTCTTCCAAAATGGGTTTTTGTTTATAACTTAGAGCCTATTACAAGCTGTGTTCTCAAGTTATTAAGAATGAGACACTTGAGAAACATTTGGGAATCTTTACTTTGGAAACGTTTCGCCAGCCAGTGGCTTCCTCAGTCCAATACAGAAAAGAACTGAGTTTGAGGTAATCAGTCACTCAGCCTGGAGTCGATGTGTTCAGTCCATCAGTCTTGAGAAAAGTACAGCAAATGCGCTAAATATACTGCAGTCAGGTGTGTTGAAACAACAGAAGATGGAGTCACCAGTGGAAAAACCCACTGGTTTAAGTCATGTTTGTATGTTAGGCAAGCGTTGAAGAATTCCCAAGTGTCTCTCTCATTCTTCAATTTGTCGGTTTTCTAAACCATTTAGATGATATATGTCGGACACAACAACAAGGAATTCTATAATGTTTGCCTCACCCATACGCATGACTAGTGGATTTTTTTCACTATTAAGTCGTTCTTCCACTGCTTCTCACTTGTTGCTGTATATAAGCAACTTCTCCAGCTTATGTTGTACTATTCTCAAGATTAAAGGATTGAACATATCGACTTCAGGCTGATGCACTGATTACCTTAAACTCCTCATCTTCCACTGTTCTTCTCTGTATTGGACTGAAGAAGCCACTGGCTGGCAACACGTTTCCTCAATAACGATTTCCCAAATGTTTCACAAGTCTTCAACTTGTCCGGTTTTTTAAACCATTCACATCATATTCTCAAGTTAATGTAAAGAAAACAAAACTGGAAATAATCTATATAACGTTGACATGAGAGCACAACAGGAAAGTGCTTGGAGGCAGACAACATTTCTCTACCACAAAAAAGGTAAAATAGGAGAAATGATAAGTGCTGATAGTTGAACCAAAGATCCTCCTGATAACAATGTCACTTCTTCACATATACGTTGCTGCACATATCTAAGTTAGGTTAGGTTACTTTGTTCTATATCCATTAACAACAACAACAACAAAAATTATAAAAAGCAACAAAAATTGTGGAACGCGAACAGAAAACAAACAACCACCTCTCAGAGCTAGAGCAATACAGTCAGATTACTACTGTTTAAGGCACCTTCAATAGTCATCCATTTGACTGTTTTTACAACAATACCCCCTCGGCTCGTGGTATATTGTGCCCCCTGAATAAGGCCCAATGTTTATAATGTATATAATGTACATTTGATGTATATTGTCTGTGGTTAAAACGACAGACTGGAAAAACGGCATCCACTGCATGCGGCCGATGTAAAACAGTCATATTTCTACTGTTGCAGGATCCGTCAAGAGTCACCCATTTGACTGTTATATAACAGTGCCATGATGACTGTGCTTAAAAGGTTAGACTGGATATACTGGCACTCAGGTGTTGTGGTACTGTCACTCAGGTGTTGTGGTACTGTCAGTCAGGTGTTGTGGTACTGTCAGTCAGGTGTTGTGGTACTGTCAGTCAGGTGTTGTGGTACTGTCAGTCAGGTGTTGTGGTGCTGTCACTCAGGTGTTGTGGTACTGTCACTCAGGTGTTGTGGAACTGTCAGTAGGTGTTGTGGTACTGTCACTTAAGTGTTGTGGGTACTGTCACCAGGTGTTGTGGTACTGTCACTCAGGTATTGTGATACTGTCACTCAGGTGTTGTGGTACTGTCAGTCAGGTGTTGTGGTGCTGTCACTCAGGTGTTGTGGTACTGTCACTCAGGTGTTGTGGTACTGTCAGTCAGGTGTTGTGGTACTGTCACTTAAGTGTTGTTGTGGTACTGTCACTCAGGTGTTGTGGTACTGTCACTCAGGTATTGTGATACTGTCACTCAGGTGTTGTGGTACTGTCAGTCAGGTGTTGTGGTACTGTCACTCAGGTGTTGTGGTACTGTCACTCAGGTATTGTGATACTGTCACTCAGGTGTTGTGGTACTGTCAGTCAGGTGTTGTGGTGCTGTCACTCAGGTGTTGTGGTACTGTCACTCAGGTGTTGTGGACTGTCAGTCAGGTGTTGTGGTACTGTCACTTAAGTGTTGTTGTGGTACCTGTCCTCAGGTGTTGTGGTACTGTCACTCAGGTATTGTGATACTGTCAACTGAGTGTTGTGGTACTGTCAGTCAGGTGTTGTGGTGCTGTCACTCAGGTGTTGTGGTACTGTCACTCAGGTGTTGTGGTACTGTCAGTCAGGTGTTGTGGTACTGTCACTTAAGTGTTGTTGTGGTACTGTCACTCAGGTATTGTGATACTGTCACTCAGGTGTTGTGGTACTGTCAGTCAGGTGTTGTGGTACTGTAACTCAGGTGTTGTGATACTGTCACTCAGGTATTGTGATACTATCACTCAGATGTTGTGGTACTGTCACTCAGGTATTGTGATACTGTCACTCAGGTGTTGTGGACTTATTTTGCTTCAGTTTATCTATCTGTTTGATAACCATGTCCCTCGAGACAGTAATATTAGTTAATTTGAATTCTTCAAGAACTGAATAATTGTTAATTTCTGGAATCTCATTTACGTCTTCTTGTGTAAAGACTGACAAAAAATAGTCATTAAATAGAGAACACATTTTCAGTTCGTTATCCGTCAGCTGTCCATTCCCAATTTTCAGAGGTCCTACCTTTTCCCTCACCTTCGTCCTATACACTTGAAAGAACCCTTTTGGATTAGTCTTTGATTCATTAGCAACCTTAATCTCATAGTCACGTTTAGCCTTTCTAATCCCTTTTTTTACTTCTCTTTTCAACTGAACATATTGGTCAATAAGGTTAACATCTCTTTTGGTGAGCCTGTAAATTCCCCTTTTCTCCCTTAAAAGATGCTTTAGCCTCCGGTTAACCCATTTGGGATCGTTATTATTAGACCTAATTTCTCTCTGGGGAATGTATATACTCTGAACATGTTGTACATTAATTAAGAAAAAAATCATAAACGCAGATCCCTTCGTAATCGTAAGTATGATCATCGTCAATAAGATCATTAGCTAGATTACCCTAATCGAGATTAGACAGGTGTTCCCTAAGTCCATTATAAACGGCAGAACGAAAATCAGGGACTTTTACCGTATTATCATTATTCTCGTATTTTCAGTTAATGCTGAAAGTGATGGATTTGTGATCACTTGCGCCAAGTTCTTCAGTGATCTCCAGATTATTTACGAGTGTTTCCTTATTTGACAAGACCAGGTCGAGCAAATTATTACCCCTGGTAGGCTCTGTTACACACTGCTTCAGAAAACAGTCCTGAACTACTTCCATAAAGTCACTGGACTCCAGATTACCGGTCAAAGAAGTCCAGTCAATTTGACTAAAGTTAAAATCCCCTACTATCACTACGTTATTGTGTCTAGAATCCCTAACACTTTCGTCCCAAAGAAGTCTCCCTCTATCGTGATCCAATCCTGGAGGTCGGTATATTACACCTAGAACTAGTTTTTCTTGACCTTCTACAAACTACCCAAACAGATTCTGTTACTAATCCATCTATTTTTATACCTGTTTTTATGCAACAATTTATATTTTCTCGTTCATATAATGCAACTCCTCCCCCCTTCCCATTATATCTATCTACATGGAACAACTTAAACCCTTGAATATTACACTCAGCAATCAAATCGCGACTCTTTAAATCATAACATGTTTCAGTTATTGCAATGACATCAAAGTTCCCAGCAAACGCTACCAAACGTAATTCATTAATCTTATTTCTTGCACTTCGACTGTTAGCATAAAATACAGTCATATGTTTTTTCTTCTGCACTTTTTTCCTATTCACCTTTGCTTTCACACAATTTCTGTAATTATCATTACCGAGTGTTACTCCCTGACTGTTATTATTAAGATTCATAATATCAAAGCCTAATTTAATATATCCATACTTATTATTTTCCATTTCTAAACACAAACCTCTAACTAATCCTAGTTTAAAGCCCTAACAACACCTTCAACTGAGCTAGCAAGAAAACCCACACCTGCCCTGGATAAGTGAACCCCATCCCTGGCATACATGTCATTTCTACCGTAGAAGTGGTCCCAGCTGTCAGTGAATGGTACTACATTATCCTTACAGTGTTTGTCCAGGCAACAATTAATAACAATTGCTCTGGACAACCATTCATTACCAACTCCCTTTCTTGGCAAAATGCCACATATAACAGGGCGCCTTCCCCTCCTTCCTAATAAGTTATGTATATTGCTGTCCTGTACCTTCTAGCTAAATCCTTACTTCTACGCTTGCCTACATCATTGCCTCCAGCACTGAGACAGATAATAGGATTTATCCCATTACAATGCATGATGTTGTCAAGCCGGCTAACAATGTCTTCCATCCCAGCCCCAGGAAAGTAAACCCTCTGTCTCCTACTCCTATCCTTCAAGCAGAAGGCCCTATCCATATACCTAACCTGGCTATCCCCAACAACAACAATGTTTTTACCTTCCTTGGTGCCGTTCGTCGTGACGTTCCCAGTAGTCGACTCACATTCATCGGGTAGCACGGAGAATGCGTTCGATGTTTCCACAACAATTTCCACAGCTGTCTCTTTGTTCTTCATCGTTTCTACCTCTCCATTCGTCTTCTTGATCTTCAACTTCGTTCCATGCTGTCCGGCCACTGCCCAGGTTCCCTTCTTGACCTGAGGACTCACAACAGGAGGACTACTACGAATCCTCTTGTTTTCCTCCGTCAATCGCCGTATCTCTAGGTTCGCTACCCTCAATTCCTCCTTAAGCTGCTGGTAAAGTTGCTCAATGGACGGCATCTTGGTTCAGTCCACAGGGAGTACACTAGACATGTCCTCACTGAGATAAGTACAGGTCACCACTGAACTAAGTACAGGTCACCACTTGTCCATACAAGGCAGGTCCTTCTCAAAACCAACCATTCCCATTATACCATTTCCCATAACTGACGTGAAGAGTCAAGTGTTTTATGTTGAATCTGACTTCTTGGGTAGACTGATGACAGGTTGGACAAAAATATAGTTGGGAAAAAGGTTGGACTCGAGAGGAACCTGCCTAGATTGGGTCAATAGGCCTACTGCTGTGTTTCTCCATACTGTGACCTGATGCTATGTAGGATAACGATCAAGAAGTTTCCCCTGAAAAAAGTTCAGCTATGTTGTAGAAGCAGTTATTCTGCTTAAAGTTTTTTGATATATTGATTGGTGATGATTTCAGAATCCTGCGCTTTGAAGTATCTTCTTTGACAACGAGTCTTGCGCTGTTCTAATTGATCATTGAGCTATGAGAGTTTCTTTGAAACAAAGACATTGTTCCTGTGGTCCATTGTGCTGACATAGTTGTGTTCCGCGGGTGTGAAGGTCTCTTAATGTTTCTCCCACGTATATTTGATTACAATTATTGCAAGGGATTGTGTATATCCCTGCCGTGGTTTTGACTTGGTGAAGTCCTTCATTATAGTGGAGGCAGTGGTGGACACAGTGGTGGTGGACACCTGGAATTGGGTGTTGGAGAGGATGTTAGATGTGCGTTTAACACTAGAGTTGAAATAATGTTGATAGAATTACCGACATTTTATGTTAAATAAAAGAACACATGTGCAACGATTCTTATGTTCTTATGTTAAAATGTTAAGTGAGCAGAGTTGCAGTCTCTGATGAGTGATGAGGATGGTGAAGTTTAGAAAAGATCTTTTTTAGGAAAGAGAATTCATGTTTAAAGAATTCACTGCTGCAGATACTGAGAACACGTCTATGAAAACGTTACTTTTAGTTTTGGTGTGATGGTGCGAATAATAATAGTAGTAGTAGTAGGTAGTTTTGAAAGTAGTAGTAGTAGTAGTAGTGAGTAGTAGTAGTAGTAGTATGTAGTAGTAGTAGTAGTAGTAGTAGTTATTAGTATAGTAGTGTAGTAGTAGTAGTAGTAGTAGTAGTAGTAATTAGTGAGTAGTGAGTAGTAGTAGTAGTAGTAGTAGTTAGTAGTGAGGTAGTAGTAGTAGTGAGTAGTAGTAGTAGTAGTAGTAGTAGTAGTAGTAGTAGTAGTAGTAGTAGTAGTAGTAGTAGTAGTAGTAGTGTAGTAGTAGTAGTAGATAGTAGTGAGATAGTAGAGTAGGATAGATTGTAGATTGTTTATTTCAGTAGTAGTGGTACGTATGTAGTAGTATAGTCAGTAGTAGTAGCTAGGTTAGTAGTAGTGTAGAGTGGAAATAAGGTGTTGAGTGGTAGGTGCCTTATAACATAGGTCACTCACAACTTTCTTATGGTTACCATTGGTCACTCCACTTCTAATGGACCGGGGAAGTCTTCTTATTCGTGACAATAGGGGATGCCCCAATGTTGGAAAAAGCACTGTTAGTGGCACTGTCTGTGGACCAGGGCACTCCTCTTGTGGACCAGGGGCACTGCCTCTTGTGGACCTGGGGCACTGCCTCTTGTGGACCTGGGGCACTGCCTCTTGTGGACCTGGGGCACTGCCTCTTGTGGACCTGGGGCACTGCCTCTTGTGGACCTGGGGCAACCTTGTAGTTGTCTCCTAAGACTTCTTGTAGGTTCGCCGGTATGTTCGGCCCGGGTCTTCTCCAAATGGTGACCCGGCCCCACATACTAGACTTACAGAGAAAGAATTTTAACCCACTCCGCCATGGGAAGTATAAAGGAAATATTAGAAAAATTTACAATGATTAGAAAGTTTATAAAATTTACTTATCTTATATGCACATTGGAACAGAAAGAAGAAACAAGCAATTCATTAATTATCCATCAAAACTGGGCGAGACACCTCCCTCAGATTTGTTATTTAAACTAAATGTCCTGATTAATATAAAAAAAGATACCCTTCAGGCGAGTACATCATAGATAACATGCCCATGCATGCCCATACATGACAGATACAGGGATAGGGGAAAGATGAGAGAGTTCCTTCTGGTATTCAAACTTAGCCTCAGATCTCGAGACTGAAGTAAGGAAATGAAGTTATACCTCAGCTGTTTACTTTAAGAACACTCGCAAACATCTGAGCTGATACAGATTCCGTAAAATGATAACTTTTCATACGTTTTATATGATAGAATAATTTAAGAGGTATCATGTGTGAACGAAATCATCCAACACATCATCTGTTATCAAAAAAATTAAGTGTAATGAGCTTGGTAAGATCTGCTTGCCCGAAATGTTAAATAATTATATATCAGTTGTGCTTTTTATAAGAAATTGAAATTGTCATTAACTATTTAACTAGTTGCGACCACTGTCATTAACTATTTAACTATTTGCGACCACTGTCAGCCTCAGAGTTATCAGACCCTGCCACGTGGAGGCCACTGGTTTTGATGCTTTCCCTAGGTTCATGTGTCCAGGAGTTCATCTGTGTCCCCTCAGATATTCTCCCTTCCCCACTTCCCCAAGGTCTGCCTCAACAACCAGTATCCCCCATTTTTCCCAAGTCCATGTGTCCAGGAGTCAATCTGTGTCCCCTCAGATATCCTCCCTTCCCCACTTCCCCAAGGTCTGCCTCAACAACCAGTATCCCCCATTTTCCCAAGTCCATGTGTCCAGGAGTCAATCTGTGTCCCCTCAGATATCCTCCCTTCCCCACTTCCCCAAGGTCTGCCTCAACAACCAGTACCCCCCCCCCCGGCCATCTTTTCCAGGTCCATGTGTCCAGGAGTCAATCTGTGTCCCCTCGGATGCCCTCCCTTTCCCAAGGTCTGCCTCAACAACTAGTACCCCACCCTCCCCGGCCATCTTTCCCAGGTCCATGTGTCCAGGAGTCCATCTGTCCGCCTTCAGATATTCTCCCTTTCCCACTTCCCCAAGGTATCCTCGACTTTCCCAGGTTCATGTGTCCAGGAATTCATCCGTGGGCCCCCGGATGTCTTCCCTTCCCATGAAGTTCTGGAAATTTTTCTCGATATTTTTGATGCCTCACCCAGTCCCACCCCAGGTCCGTGGTTCCAAGTGTTCATCCATACACCCTTCACCACTTCCCTGAGGTCAGCAGTCCCACCCGAGGTCCATGGTTTCAAGTGTTCATCCATACACCCTTCACCACTTCCCTGAGGTCAGCAGTCCCACCCCAGGTCCGTGGTTCCAAGTGTTCATCCATACACCCTTCACCACTTCCCTGAGGTCAGCAGTTTTAGCCACCCTTGAAGCACTGTCCATATATGATATTACTACACAAGTGTATTAATATCAGTATACGAAGGTAGATGTTATTACAGAGGAGGACACGCAGAAAATCTGCGCTCTGTAATAACATCCACCTGGACAGACCCGAACGTCGACTACCTGAGACAAGAGAGATCTCTATCCCAGTTAGCCCACCAAGGAGTGGCCACTCAGTGATAATCTGGAACATATATTTATATTTAATATTGTTCCTATGTCAATTATTAACTTGTTTAATTATTAAGTTGTGTAAGTGCATTTGTGAACGTTTTTATGTGCACAGATTAGTGTCAGTGTGTGAAGCATTGTGTTCCCCACATAGTAACTGTAATTAATTGTTATTAGTTACCTGTTTTTTCTTGTTAGTGATCTTTTTTTATTTGTATGATACGCAAAGGTTCACAAGTGCGCACTCTTCTATACACTCAATTCTGTATTTCCACATACACATCCTACACACACATCACTCACACAGACTCACGAATAAAGGAACACACATATAATCCTCTGTATCAAACATACACATACATTTATTCAGCAATACATATAATCCTCTCCTTTCAGTCTTATTTGTATGTAAACACAAATACACACGCACCCACACCTCACACTTCTACCTCTAATCACACACATATCCATGTACACATAAATATGTACATCACGTGTACAAACACCAACATAGACAGTGACGGGTCACCACACACCTTCAGCAGACGTTGACGGGTCACAACACGCCTTCAGGAGACAGTGACGGGTCACAACACACCTTCAGCAGACAGTGACGGGTCACCACACACCTTCAGCAGACAGTGACAGGTCACCACACACCTTCAGCAGATAGTGACGGGTCACCTTCTGGAAAAGACTTGTGTCAGGACGTAGTTGCTGGTGATTATATTATCATTATTATCAACCTTTTGTGTTTCCCTGTGACAGTTTATGATCCAAGTTCCACTGAAAACTCCTCATAAATCTCGGTCTCTTTTGTGAGAGTTTTTATGTTTGTATGTATATATAATTTGTAAATGTGTACATGTATTTATGAATATTTAAACATCTGTATACATATTCTGATGGTAGAGTGGCGCCTCTCACCACTCACTCAAGTCTGAACATCAAACCACCGGACTGAAGGGGAT
>WNWK01014155.1:0-32500 GCA_009830355.1 Cherax destructor | reverse complement strand
CCTTTGACTACTAGTGACTAACATACACACATAAACAGACATACACAGTACTGCATAAAACATACGCACAAACTCAATCCTGCATGAAACGTGCACAAACATTCCACATTCAGAGCGGAATGCACGCTCTCAAACCACTGTTAAAATTAAATTAAGGAAATTATTGATGAAATATATTCTAATAGAATTATGAGAAAAAGATGGTGAATGTGTTAGAGATGTAAGAATGTGGGAAGTCTGAGACAGTTTTAGATCAGACAATGAGGATAATGTCATGAATTATCTTAAGAAAAGTAAAGAGTAGCCATAAATAATATACACGTCACAACATCACTTCTCTCACCTCCTCTATATTGACAGGGAAAACATTCACCATCACACACAACAAATAAAAACTTTCTGGGACGACTACAATATATACCATCTCAGGAGACGTCATCTCCTGGTTAAAACAAAGTTATTGATTGCTGCTGCCAGCTTGTTAGCTTGTATCTTTGTTAATTCCTATAATATTACTTTATATTGTCAAGTACTATGATGTATGAATCGTAGTATATTTTACACTATGAATGTTATGGAACACTTTATTATGTATAAATTAGTCTCAGGTTTTAGGATGTTAGGTATACTACTTGATGATATTATCTGGTTGAACTTATTCCTGACAGACCATTGAGAAGTTTTTAGTAATTTAATAAATGTTAACTAAATTCAATCTGATAGATGGATATCAGATTGGAGGGAGAGAGTATTGAGGAGGTGAATGTATTCAGATATTTGGGAGTGGACATGTCAGCAGATGGGTCTATGAAGGATGACGTGAATCATAGAATTGATGAGGGAAAAAGGGTGAGTGGAGCACTTCGGAGTCTGTGGAGACAAAGAACTTTGTCCGTGGAAGTAAAGAGGGGAATGTATGAGAGTATAGTTATACCAACACTCTTATATGGGTGTGAAACATGGGTGATGAAGGTTGCAATGTTGCTGGAGGCAGTGGAAATGTCATGTCTGAGGTCAATGTGTGGTGTGAATATAATGCAGAGAATTCGTAGTTTGGAAATTAGGAGGAGGTGCGGGATTACCAAAACTATTATCCAGAGGGTTGAGGAGGGGTTGTTGAGGTGGTTCGGACATGTAGAGAGAATGGAACGATTCAGAATGACTTCGAGAGTGTATAAATCTGTAGTGGAGGGAAGGCGGGGTAGGGGTCGGCCTAGGAAAGGTTGGAGGTAGGGGTAAAGGAGGTTTTGTGTGCGAGGGGCTTGGACTTCCAGCAAGCATGTGTGAGCGTATTTGATAGGAGTGAATGGAGACAAATGGTTTTTAATACTTGACGTGCTGTTGGAGTGTGAGCAAAGTAACATTTATGAAGAGATTCAGGAAAACCGGCAGGCCGGACTTGAGTCCTGGAGATGGGAAGTACAGTGTCTGCACTCTGAAGGAGGGGTGTTAATGTTGCAGTTTTATAACTGTAGTGTAAAGCACCCCTCTGGCAAGACAGTGATGGAGTGAATGATGATGAAAGTTTTTCTTTTTCAGGTCACCCTGCCTTGGTGGGAATCGGCCGATGTGTTAATAAAAAAAATATAATAAATTAGATCTCAGTGTTTGAAACTTGATTAAAAGTTGAAGTGATTTATTTTGACACAAACGAAAATCGTATAGAGATTCTGGTGTAAAGTAACAGAGGAAGAATATCTATACCATCATACTATTTGAGGAGTGACATGACTTCCAGGATGTTGTGAGTGACATGACCTCCAGGATGTTGTGAGTGACATGACCTCCAGGATGTTGTAAGTGGCATGACCTCCAGGATGTGAATGGCATGACCTCCAGGATGTTGTGAGTTGCATGATCTCTAGGAGGTTGTGAATGGCATGACCTCCAGGATGTTGTGAGTGTCATGACCTCCCGGATGTTGTGAGTGGTATGAACTCCAGGATGTTGTGAGTGTCATGAGCTCCAGGATGCTGTGAGTGGCATGAGTTCTAGGATGTTGTAAGTGACATGATCTCTAGGAGGTTGTGAGTGGCATGACCTTCAGGAAAGTTGTGAGTGTCATGAGCTCCAGGATGTTGTGAGTGGCATAACCTCTAGGATGTTGTAAGTGACATGATCTCTAGGAGGTTGTGAGTGGCATGAGCTCCAGGATGTTTTGAGTGACATGACCTCCAGGAGGTTATGAGTGACATGACCTCCAGGATGTTGTGAGTGGCATGAACTCCAGAATGTTGTGAGTGGCATGATCTCTAGGAGGTTGTGAGTTGTATGACCTCCAGGAGGTTGTGAGTTGAATGACCTCCAGGATGTTGTGAGTGTCATGAGCTCCAGGATGTTGTGAGTGGCATGACCTCTAGGATGTTGTGAGTGGCATGATCTCTAGGAGGTTGTGAGTGGCCTGACCTCCAGGATGTTGTGAGTGGTATGAACTCCAGGATGTTGTGAGTGTCATGAGCTCAAGGATGTTTTGAGTGACATGACCTCCAGGAGGTTATGAGTGACATGACCTCCAGGATGTTGTGAGTGGCATGAACTCCAGAATGTTGTGAGTGGCATGATCTCTAGGAGGTTGTTAGTGGCATGACCTCCAGGATCTTGTGAGTGGCATGATCTCTAGGAGGTTGTGAGTGGCATGACCTCTAGGATGTTGTGAGTGAGATGACCTCCAGGAGGTTATGAGTGACATGACCTCCAGGAGGTTATGAGTGACATGACCTCCAGGAGGTTATGAGTGACATGACCTCCAGGATGTTGTGAGTGGTATGAACTCCAGGATGTTGTGAGTGTCATGAGCTCCAGGATGTTTTGAGTGACATGACCTCCAGGAGGTTATGAGTGACATGACCTCCAGGATGTTGTGAGTGGCATGATCTCTAAGAGGTTGTGAGTAGCATGACCTCCAGGATGTTGTGAGTGGTATGACCTCCAGGATGTTGTGAGTGTCATGAGATCCAGGATGTTTTGAGTGACATGACCTCCAGGAGGTTATGAGTGACATGACCTCCAGGATGTTGTGAGTGGCATGAATTCCAGAATGTTGTGAGTGGCATGATCTCTAGGAGGTTGTGAGTGGCATGACCTCCAGGATGTTGTGAGTTGCATGATCTCTAGGAGGTTGTGAATGGCATGACCTCCAGGATGTTGTGAGTGTCATGACCTCCCGGATGTTGTGAGTGGTATGAACTCCAGGATGTTGTGAGTGTCATGAGCTCCAGGATGTTGTGAGTGGCATAACCTCTAGGATGTTGTAAGTGACATGATCTCTAGGAGGTTGTGAGTGGCATGACCTTCAGGATGTTGTGAGTGTCATGAGCTCCAGGATGTTGTGAGTGGCATAACCTCTAGGATGTTGTAAGTGACATGATCTCTAGGAGGTTGTGAGTTGCATGAGCTCCAGGATGTTTTGAGTGACATGACCTCCAGGAGGTTATGAGTGACATGACCTCCAGGATGTTGTGAGTGGCATGAACTCCAGAATGATGTGAGTGGCATGATCTCTAGGAGGTTGTGAGTTGTATGACCTCCAGGAGGTTGTGAGTTGAATGACCTCCAGGATGTTGAGTGTCATGAGCTCCAGGATGTTGTGAGTGGCATGACCTCTAGGATGTTGTGGTGGCATGATCTCTAGGAGGTTGTGAGTGGCATGACCTCCAGGATGTTGTGAGTGGTATGAACTCCAGGATGTTGTGAGTGTCATGAGCTCCAGGATGTTTTGAGTGACATGACCTCCAGGATGTTGTGAGTGGCATGAACTCCAGAATGTTGTGAGTGGCATGATCTCTAGGAGGTTGTTAGTGGCATGACCTCCAGGATCTTGTGAGTGGCATGATCTCTAGGAGGTTGTGAGTGGCATGACCTCTAGGATGTTGTGAGTGAGATGACCTCCAGGAGGTTATGAGTGACATGACCTCCAGGAGGTTATGAGTGACATGACCTCCAGGAGGTTATGAGTGACATGACCTCCAGGATGTTGTGAGTGGTATGAACTCGAGGATGTTGTGAGTGTCATGAGCTCCAGGATGTTTTGAGTGACATGACCTCCAGGAGGTTATGAGTGACATGACCTCCAGGATGTTGTGAGTGGCATGATCTCTAAGAGGTTGTGAGTAGCATGACCTCCAGGATGTTGTGAGTGGTATGACCTCCAGGATGTTGTGAGTGACATGAGATCCAGGATGTTTTGAGTGACATGACCTCCAGGAGGTTATGAGTGACATGACCTCCAGGATGTTGTGAGTGGCATGAATTCCAGAATGTTGTGAGTGGCATGATCTCTAGGAGGTTGTGAGTGGCATGACCTCCAGGATGTTGTGAGTTGCATGATCTCTAGGAGGTTGTGAATGGCATGACCTCCAGGATGTTGTGAGTGTCATGACCTCCCGGATGTTGTGAGTGGTATGAACTCCAGGATGTTGTGAGTGTCATGAGCTCCAGGATGCTGTGAGTGGCATGAGTTCTAGGATGTTGTAAGTGACATGATCTCTAGGAGGTTGTGAGTGGCATGACCTCCAGGATGTTGTGAGTGTCATGAGCTCCAGGATGTTGTGAGTGGCATGACCTCCAGGATGTTGTGAGTGGTATGAACTCCAGGATGTTGTGAGTGTCATGAGCTCCAGGATGTTTTGAGTGACATGACCTCCAGGAGGTTATGAGTGACATGACCTCCAGGATGTTGTGAGTGGCATGAACTCCAGAATGTTGTGAGTGGCATGATCTCTAGGAGGTTGTGAGTTGTATGACCTCCAGGAGGTTGTGAGTTGAATGACCTCCAGGATGTTGTGAGTGTCATGAGCTCCAGGATGTTGTGAGTGGCATGACCTCTAGGATGTTGTGAGTGGCATGATCTCTAGGAGGTTGTGAGTGGCATGACCTCCAGGATGTTGTGAGTGGTATGAACTCCAGGATGTTGTGAGTGTCATGAGCTCCAGGATGTTTTGAGTGACATGACCTCTAGGAGGTTATGAGTGACATGACCTCCAGGATGTTGTGAGTGGCATGAACTCCAAAATGTTGTGAGTGGCATGATCTCTAGGAGGTTGTTAGTGGCATGACCTCCAGGATCTTGTGAGTGGCATGATCTCTAGGAGGTTGTGAGTGGCATGACCTCTAGGATGTTGTGAGTGAGATGACCTCCAGGAGGTTATGAGTGACATGACCTCCAGGAGGTTATGAGTGACATGACCTCCAGGAGGTTATGAGTGACATGACCTCCAGGATGTTGTGAGTGGTATGAACTCCAGGATGTTGTGAGTGTCATGAGCTCCAGGATGTTTTGAGTGACATGACCTCCAGGAGGTTATGAGTGACATGACCTCCAGGATGTTGTGAGTGGCATGATCTCTAGGAGGTTGTGAGTAGCATGACCTCCAGGATGTTGTGAGTGGTATGACCTCCAGGATGTTGTGAGTGTCATGAGATCCAGGATGTTTTGAGTGACATGACCTCCAGGAGGTTATGAGTGACATGACCTCCAGGATGTTGTGAGTGGCATGAATTCCAGAATGTTGTGAGTGGCATGATCTCTAGGAGGTTGTGAGTGGCATGACCTCCAGGATGTTGTGAGTGGCATGACCTCCAGGAGGTTGTGATTATATTAACTACAATTAATAATAATTCTTATAATGTGAATGTGAAACTCTACGAATATTAAATAAATTAGTAATAAAAATAAGTTATTTTACAATATATTTTTATAACAGTTTTCACAGTAGAATGTAATAATAATAATAATAATAATAATAATAATAATAATAATAATAATAATAATAATAATAATAATAATAATAATAATAATAATAATAATATAATAATACACCTGAGACGTGTGTCTCACAACATATATGAGTGCTGAATTTACTTTGTTCCCAAGTTTAGCGATTAACATTTCATTAACTGGTTGTGAACAGGTTACATACTGTATTATAGCTCTGGTGTGGCATACAGACTTTATATACAGTGCACCACAACATTTATTGAGTAATATATGTTAACATTCCTGAATCACAGAACATAACAACAGTATGGGAGACAGTAACACACAGTGGTACTGGCCAGGTTGTGGCAGCCACCACCAACATTCTTATTGTCAAGAGATCGAATCATCTAAGTTGACAGTTTTTATTTTCATTACATAGTTTTTTTATTTTGTATCTGTGATGGTGAATGTTTTTATGTCATTATTGAAGAGGTGAGAGAAGTGTATATGTAGAAACTGAGAGAATTATTTAATAATTAATTATAATTATTAAGATGAGTTATAAGAATATCTTCTTTGTCTTAACCACAAGTATCTCAAGTTAGTCACTTCTTCACATATTTGCATCTTTTCCCAAAAGATGTAATTTAAATAACGTAATTCTCATTCCATTTTCTTATGAAAATTTAAATTACGTAATCAATTTTTTTATTAATTCTCTTACAGTAATTTTAATTTAAAAAATCGTGTGGAAGCGTACAGATATACTTATAAGAACGTGTGCACATGTACGTGTGTGTGTGTGTGTGTGCAGATGAAAGTGAAAAGTAAACGTCAGAAGAAAACTTATATAGAATGTATAATAATACACAATAAAGAGAAAGCACAGTTCTGTGGTAGAGATGTCAGCCTGGCTGACTCTGCTGTCAGCCTGACTGACTCTGCTGCACTAAACATAAGTTCAACCTATGTATAACAGTGAGGTGTCATTATGATAGTGTCACTTTAGTGGTCATTATTAAACTGATAAGACAAGTCAATATAACCCAGAGGTGGAAATATTGGAATGAAAATGTGTACAAATAACCGGCACACAGGAGACTGGTCCAACATGGAGCATTAACTAGTAACACAGAGAAGAGTGAAGGGAAGGAAGCTAGAATATACGGGAGGAGGGAGAGGGACGGTAGTGGAACAACGGGAGAAGTGACCAGAAATTTGTGGTTAGTAGCAGTGGTAATTAGTAGAAGTAGTAGTAGTAGTAGTAGTAATGTAAGAGTGATAGAGGTGACAATAAGAAGGTAGCAGGAGGCGGGGTCATAGTGGTACCATCCACTAGTCGAAGTAGGTTTTCGTCCAAAGGTTGGACAAGTGTTGAAGCCACCTCTTCGGACATGTGCTGTACTTTCTACAAGATTGATGGACTGAACACATCGACTCCAGGCCGAGGGACTGATTACCTCAAATTCCTCCTCTCCTTACACCTTTCTACTTTGTATTGGACTGATGAAGCCACTGTGTGGCGAAACGTTTCCTCAATAAAGATACCCAAGTGTTGCATATGTGTCTAATTTATAACTTGTCGGTTCTCTGAATCATTCTTCTACAAGCTGGCGAATCTTCCTCCAGAACTTTTCAGGTTGACGTTTGTACTGATTATCATGATCACACAACACTTTTGTGTTGTGTGATCATGATAATAAAGTCTCGTCTCAACCTCTGAAGTATAGCCCTTGTGGGCTGACTTGTTTGATGGTGCCTTCTACATTTTGTTTGATAATTTTCATGCAGTCCCTAATTTCCCTGGTTGGTTTATAATGCTGATAGATCTTTGATGTATTTAATTGGCAACATGCATGAGTGGCCTTTATGATTCTTTCGTGGAAGTAACTGATTGCTTCGTCAATTGCAGTTGAAGGCTGGTTCTTAAACGAAATAGTATTGTCATTGCGTTGGGTTTTGGAGGAGTGGGTATTCTAAATGGCGATGCTTGTAGTGTTATAACAGGGATGTGGTCTGATCCTACGTTTCCACCAGGGAAGACTCTGCAGTGGTATAGGTCACAATCTCTGTTGGTCAAGACTATATCAGGTGTCCCCGGATGAGGGCCTACATATGACTTAAAAATGGGCGTTGGAAAGATAGATTTCTTGCCCGGTGGTCTGGTGGCTAGAGCTCTTGCTTCACACACGGAGGGCCCGGGTTCAATTCCCGGCGGGTGGAAGCATTTCGACGTGCTTCCTTACACCTGTTGTCATGTTCACCTAGCAGCAAATAGGTACCTGGGTGTTAGTCGACTGGTGTGGGTCGCATCCTGGGGGACAAGATTGAGGACCCCAACGGAAATAAGACAGACAGTCCTCGATGACGTACTGACTTTCTTGGGTTATCCTGGGTGCCTAACCCTCCGGGGTTAAAAATCCGAAGAAATCTTATCTTAAATAGTTGTGTTTCCTTTAGGTCACCCAGTGGATTTCCGACTCCACACTTGAAGAGTGCAGGGTGATGGGCATTAAAATATCCTGCCAGGATTGTAGGAACATTTTTATTCAGTATCCGGTGGAGGGGAATGGACTCTTTATATGGCTGTCTAGGAGGAAAATATCCAGTTTCAACTACTAACTAATATCCACTTCCAACTATTAACTTCTATTGCTATAATGTTTTCTTCGTCAATGTGGAAGTTACGAAATGCAGATCCTAGTTTCACCAGGATGGCCACTCGACTAAAGGGGACCTTGAAGATTAAATTTTTTTTCGTCATTTTTCGTTCAATTTCTTTCATTTTTTTGTACGTAAAGAAGCACCTTTCTATAATCTTTGTATCGTTTCAAAAAGATAGCCCAACAAACAACAGAGAAAAAAAATATTTACCAAATTTTTACCAAACATCATATATAAAAATTAGTAGTGTCGTAGTGGGACTTGTAGAAGCTGTTTTGGCATCACCTCCGCATAAAACAATGCTAATCTGAATTTTTCAAGCTTTGCTTTCTGTAATTTATCCCTATCTGTTATGATGCCAAATCGTCAATTATTATAAAAGTAAGAATAATACAAGAAATTAAAGAAAAAAAATCAGGGAAAAAAATACGAAAATTCACGACATGACAGCAGACCTGCTACAGGTGTTGGCATAACTAAGTGTGTTATAGATGACCATAATTCCTTATAGGAATATCGTAGAACAGTGATTTTGTACCATTGTGTTGCCGGAGAGTTACTCTGTTTTTTTTCTATATGGTTTTTTTAGAATATGTATTTGAGATTTTTTTTTCGCTCACACAGAGCGCGGCCTACATGGGCCCCTATGGGGCAGTACCATCTGTTTTTACACCATGTCCACGCTCGAGCGAAAAAAAATCGAAAAATTATGAAAATTGAGTTAATCATATAGAAAAATTGCTTAACTCATTGGCAACACAATGGTACAAGAATCAATTTAATACGACGTTTCTACAAAGAATTATAGTCATTTATATCATGTATGGTGACAGCGATGTGCACAGCACGTTTGCTCTCGTCCCCGTATATTTTTAGGAATTTTTCCATTTTTTTTTTTTTGCTGTTTCTTGTATTATTAATTCTAATACAATAATTGACGATTTGGCATCATATGAGAGTGGGCGGAGTTTATACGCAGACTACCAGCCAATCAGGAACCGTCTGGGAATATTAGCTAACGCCAGCAGAATTCCCGCTCTGAGAGAGGCAACATAAATTATTTCATTATTACGCTAGCAATTCATCTAATATGAAATAATAAACACTATAAATAATATATAAACGTGTTATATGCTCCAGCATGAATAAAATGAGCCTAATATGGCAAGTCTCTATCAGCCATATGTGTATAAAATTGATTCCCCTTCCTCCCATGATGTGTTATTTGGCCTGTGAGTAAGAGAAAACGGAGTTTTGGAGAGCCTAACTTCACTAAAACATTAGTTTTATAATGAAAACACTGAAACACAAGCGATTTTTCTCGGATTTTTTCCCCTGAGGCGGGTGGCCGGCGTCTTTCTAGGCAAATATCTCAGAAGTACTTTATTGACTTATTTTACTCTCTTCAGCCTTTACTATTTGATTAAATGAAATAATATTCACAGAAATCATAAAAGAATGATAGTTCTTAGTTTTAATGATGAACTTTTGGAAATATTCCAAATATTTTCGGATTTATGTGGGAGTAAAAGGCAGATATTTTGCAACATTCAAACAACTTACATACTTTATTTTTTTTTGTGGAATAAAGATAAGATATTTGCAGGAAAGTGCATCAACAGAAAGTCGTATTACCATTGTTCGTTCGGTACAAAGTCCCCAAACAACCTTACGTAGTGACATATAGGCCATGGCTAATTTTTATTTATTTTTTCAGTTAAATATTTTATTTTCTTCAGTTTTCTCAGTTGTTGTTTGGGCTATCTTATTGAATATTATTTTCAGTAAAGTGAGTGAACACTTCTTCGTGTACACCAAAACTGAACGAAATCAGACGAAAAACAAAAGTAAAAAAAATATTTTTGATACTGCCCTACAAGGGCCCCTAAAGGGGCCTGTAAAACCCCACGGCGCAGAGTACGAAAATAATTCGAAAAATATGGAAAATAAGTTATGTTGACAGAAAAAATAGTTTAAGAATCTGGCAACCTTTTGGTGAAAATCCCATTGTAATACGACGTTTTTAAAGCAAATTATAGCTATTTGAAACTCATTACAGTTGAGACCAGGTGTGGACGTGTGAATTGCTCATTACTTTATATTTTGTTCATGAATGTAACCATGTATAAACGTAAGTAAAATTAATTACTTACCTTTGTAACTTGTGAGTTCATTACTTTTGTACTTTGTTCACCTATCAAAACATTGGAGCCCAGTCCCTGGACTCATTATGTACCTCTGTAATACAGGATGGGTATGGGGTGAATAACAAAGGTATTAAACTAAGCTGTCTTTTATACTGACGCTATTATGACTAATAACCTTAATCCGTTTATACCATTTATTCAATAATGATAGCAGACATAAGATAAATAAGATAAAAGCATGATAAAGACGGCCAAAATAATAATACATATTAGCATATTATACCGGAGGAAGGTGGCCAGCCACGATAAATGATTTACTCAAGTACCTCACTATAAGAGAAGGGTTTTCTCTCTTACCTCTAGTCTCTCATATAAAGAAAATGGTGTAATGTACAGGGGAAACAATAAATAATCACCTGTATTGCATAGAAAAAACGCAATGTAGCGTGATTTTTGTGAATGTTTTCACGTAATGAGGTGTGTGTACAGATTTCCGAATATCTCCAAAGTAAAATTTTGGAATATTGCTTGAAAGCAATTCATTATTAATGATTTGATTGAAATAATTTTCAGACAATATAAAACGAAGTGTGTTTGAATTTTTGTAAAGCCATTTGGAATTATCTTAAATATTTTTATTTTGTGTGTGGGGGGGTAAAAGGCAGATATTTTTATGAGTGTCAAAAGTGTAACAAATGTATTTTTGTCGGCATGAAGATAAGGTATATTACATTCATTCCTGTGGAAACCTTTTTGAGTCGCTCAAGTTCCACAGGGTAAATGAGCCGTATGAAGCCTTAAACATACCATGGATAGGTCCTCTGAGTTCATGAACCCACACACCCACCCTAAACAAACACATTAGTTGGCAGAGGTAAGGAGATTACACATATAACTCGTAGATTTACTCTCCTAGGAAGGTCTAGGTAAGTTTGTACAGTTAGTAACTAATATTAGGATTATTGAGGCAACTTTAGATATTAATAAGGTAGTCCTAGGACCTTAACATAGGTAGGTTTAGGCCTTCAATAGGCGAACATTAGATTATGTTAGCTAAGGATAACTGGCAGCTCCACACTTGAAACTAGGCAGGAGAGATGCTAGTTCCTTCTTTTTGAACTGGACACTGCGGTGATAACAAGGTACCAAGAGCTAGTGCTCAGTGCCCCATGTGACTTCAAAATACTTGCCTGGGAACCAAGAATCACAGAGGCTTCCTGATGTACTGAACTCTGGCCCAGGCCCCCAGTAAGATAATACAGTGCATTTCTCTTAGTATAGCTGGCCGGCGATATTCAGAGGAAGGTGGGGTTATTTGAGCTGTGGGTTATAAGCGGGTGAACACCCACTATAAGGTAATAATTGTGGGCAATCCCCCTTAAGTATTAGTCTAGAAGCCAGTGTCACTTACTGCATATATATAGCTTAGGGAATATCCTTTGAAACCAGGGAACTCTGAGATGCAGGCAGGACACTAATACCACTTGAATTCTTGCAGATTAAGGTCCTTCCCTACATGTGGTGTTTGGAGGGGGTTAAGGCTTAGGGAGATTGGAAGACTAGGTGACAATTCTTCTCCATCAAGTAAGTTCACCCCCTTTTTAGTCGTGCATGTAGGTGGGGAATTCTTGCAGCTGCAGTTAGTTAGAAATTCTGTACCATAAGCCACTTGTAAGTCTGAGAGATGCGTCTCAGAGTGTCGGTGTCAACAGTGCTTGCCAGGGGGCAGCTTACAAGGAGGCAGTCCCAAGACAAATTTCTACAATTTCTTTCATATTAAATTTGGGTTATACGTATTCTAAGAGAAGGGAGTGTCCGCAGATCCACTTGTAGTTCAGTCCGACTCAGCATACTGCCTAGTGCCATACCTGGAATATACCTGTAGAGGGTTTCGGGTCTGTGACCAGGCCTCATAATGGGTCAAGGTCTAATCAACCAGGCTGTTACTGTTGGCTGCACGCAACTAAAAGTATGAACCACAGCCCGGCTGATAAGTTACTAACTTTAGGTGTCTGTCCAGTGCCTTCTTGAAGACAGCCAGGGGTCTATTGGTAATCCACCTTATGTATGCTGGGAGGCAGTTGAAAAGTTTTGGGCCCCTCACTCTTATTTTGTTGTCTCTTATCTTGCTAGTGGCAATCCTGTTTTTCAATTGGGGATGTTGCATCGTCTGATACAGTGTTTTACTTTCATAGGGAGTGATTTTCGTGTGCAAGTTTGGTACTAATCCCTCTAGGATTTTGCAAGTGTGTATAATAATGTATCTCTCCCGCCTGCGTTCTTCTAGGGAGTACAGGTTTAGGAACTTCAAGCGTTCCCAGTAATTGATGTTTTTTATCGCACTTATGCGTGCCGTGAAGGTTCTCTGCATTTTCTAGGTCAGCAATTTCACATGCCATGAAAGGTGCAGTTAGTGTGCAGCAATATTCCAGCCTAGATAGAACATACGACCTGAAGAGTGTCATCATGGGCTTGGCATCCCTGGTTTTGAAGGTTCTCATTATCCATCCTGTCATTTTTCTAGCAGATGCGATTGTAACAATGTTATGGTCCTTGAAAGTGAGATCCTCTGATATAATGACTCCCAGGTTTTTGACGTTAATTTCTCGCTCTATTGTGTGGTTGGAATTTGTTTTATACTCCGATGAAATTTTAATTTCTTCACGTTTTTCATATCGGAGTAATTGAAATTTCTCATCATTGAACTTCATATTGTTTTCTGAAGTCCATTTAAATATTTGGTTGATGTTCGGCTGGAGCCTTGCAGTGTCTTCAATGGAGGAAACTGTCATGCAGATTCGAGTATCATTTGCAAAGGAAGACACGGTAATGTGGCTTATATCCCTGTCGATGTCCGATATGAGGATGAGGAACAAGATGGGAATAAGTACTTTGCTTTGTGGAACAGAGCTTTTCACCATAGCCGCCTCAGACTTTACTCTGTTGACGTTTTACTTGTTAGGAAATTATAGATCCATCTACCAACTTTTCCTGTTATTCCTTTATCATGCATTTTGTGTGCTATTACTCCATGGTCACACTTGTCAAATGCTTCTGCAAAGTCTGTGTATATTACATCTGTATTCTTTTTGTCTTCTAGAGCATCCAGGACCTTGTAGTGGTCCAGTAGTTGGGACAGCAGGTGTCCTCTTTACTTAGCAGCAAGTAAGTACCTACTAATCATGTATAAACTCTTAAGTGTTCACATCATTGAATTATGTGACACAGTTTATTATACTAGATCATAAGTTGTTTTATTCAGTGATCACATCATTGAATTATGTGACACAGTTTATTATAATAGATCATAGGCTGTTATATTCAGTGTTCACATCATTGAATGTCATAAATTACTGTAACACTTTACTTTATCGTTATTCCCACCTGAATATACATAATGATGTGCAACATCTGGGTATCTTTATTGTAGACGTTTCACCATCCAGTGGCTTTATCAATACAGATTCAAGAACATAATTGAAAGACAGTAGAACTATGTACAAGAGATGAGGTAATCAGTCCCTCAGCCTTGGAGTTGGTGTGAAGAGCACCGTAGTCGTGAAGAAACTGGAGCACAGACAAGAAGGCTGGCACTTATATACTGGCGTCAGGTGGTAAGGGACGGGTAGCAGATGAAGACATTGTCACTGGCAGTCGGGATTCCCCAGTGAAAGTAGGTCATAGCCGAGGGACAGGTCAGTAGTAGCAGTAGTAGTAGTAGTCATGAAGAAGGTTGTGTAGATGTCCTTTGAACCAAGATTCCATGATGTTGCAGTGTCTGACAAGTTGTACGTGAATAATATATAATACCGACAAGATGAAAATATACCATTCATATATATAATGTAGGTGTAATAAATTACAGTAGTTACTTTTGTTTGACTGTTATGTCACTGCCCATTACTTTTATTACTACTCAGCAGTGTTGTTTTTGTTTTGTATTTACAGGTATCTGGCCAATATATCCCAGGTGTATTATATTATTACATTTGCTACCTCTTCACCACTAAACTATCACTTCTTGGCACGTCGCCTCCACCATCTACAAGAGGACCAAGTCATTATTGGGACCTTAGGGAGGGGCGAATGAATTCACGTTTTTCTTTATTTTGGTCTAATTTCAATGAGATTTTTACAGTGATTTATACAGCTTTTAAAAACCTATACACTGTCTTTGTTATGATTTTTGCCTGTAGGTTAGGTAGAAAATAAAATGTGCCAAATTTTAGGGGTCACAAAACCAGTAAATTTCTACAAAATTGGGAAGATGTACAATGCTCTAGTTAACATCAGATGAAAGATAAAGGCTCTATAATTGTTGACCCAATCCATTTTAGCAAAAATGTCAGTAGATTCCATTATAAAAAATGTTGAAGTTAGTGATTTTGTTTTTGCCTTTATTTTGTGGGAAAAAATCAATAAAAACAAAGCTGTAAAAGATATTGGAAATCTTTCATGGGTGGTTGTAGAGCCATCATTACTCAATAACGTGTGAAAAATCATGACAATCCTATAAATACTTTTCGCAAAACATTACAAACAATGTCAATAACTTATTTCTGAGTTATAAATATATTTTTTTCTGTGAAACTCTATGGATATGGCACGCTAAATCTCAGCGAGTTGCATGCATCAGCACATGTTGAGACCCCAGAGGCCACTGAGGTGGCATGAGTCCCTACACTTGAATGGAGGCATCAGAGATGTTGCTATTTAGAGTTTTTTTAATGAAATAATCATAAAAATTGTAATTTTTGCAGAGACAAAACTAAAAAAAAAACACTAATTGGCAACATGTATTATTTATGACAGCAAGCACAACAAAAATACATTTAAGGAAAAAATATACTTGGAAATATGATATAAACAAGTTGATTACACCAAAATGTTGCCAGAATGATGCACTAATTTTTGGTAAGAAAACATTTTTTTCCAAAAATTTTCAATCTGCCTTTCCTAATTTCTGGAACAAGGTTCGCCCCTCCCTTAGGTGGCTCGAAGAATAGTTTAATCTGATTAATGTGGTACACTTTACCTGCACTGGGTTTATCAAGAGGTGCTACCACGTAGTTAAATCAGAATTATATTTTATTACCTGCATCAGCCTCATAAACATTGCTTTAAAGGTGTGACCAGGCACAGGTTAGTGTTTCCTGGGTTAATGGAGCGAAATTCAAAAGTTTTGTCATACTTCCGTTTCTTGTTGCTTTGACCAGTTTTTAGCCAGCTGACGTGCATCGTGCAATGTTGATGAAGGATCGTAGGGTATCTTTCAGGCGTCTTCTCCCATCCATTCTTCCTTGAGCACTTGTAGGGGGCATCTCTCATTATGCCCAAAAATCAGCTCAAAAGGACTGTGCCCAGTTGATTCCTACACAGTTTCTCGCATTTCGAATAACAACAGAGGAAGCGATTTATTCCAATCTGTAGCAAACTGCATGCAATATGTACACGTCATGGTTTTTTAAGGTTTGGTGAAACTTTTCCAAGACGCCCTGGGACTGAGGATGATAGGCTGTGGACAGTTTTTAATTCATTCATAGCCTAGCTTCTCTGAATAGTTTTGACGTACAATTAGCACTCTGGTCTCTCTGGACAGATTGTGGAATGCCAAAGTGGGAAATATGTTTAATAAGGGCTTTAAGAATGGCTTTAGTGTTGATACTACTTATGGGTACTGCCTCAGGATACCTAGTAGATTTATCAGGAATGGTAAACAGATATTGGTTACCTGACTTGGCCTTCGGTAATCGTTCCACACAGATGATAAATAGGTCTGCAAATGGCTCTACATCAGCAGGAATAGGATATAGTGGTGCGGGTTTAATGTAGTATCCAGTCTTACCTACTTCTTGGCACTCACAACAGGAACAGGAACCTCTGCATCTCTCGTCTTAAAATTGGCCGATAAACATGTTATAAGATCCTATAAAGGGTTCTAGTGACACCCAGCTTCCTCCTAAGGACGAATTGTGAGCTAGTTTCAGGACCTGAGTTCTGAATTTCTTTGGTACTACCAGTCTGTCTGGTTTAAACTTTCCCCTACTTCCTTACCAGTGGCAAGGCAAACTAAGATGTTATTTTTAAATTCATATTTAACCTGGTGATTTCAGTTAGATTCAGCATTAAGAGCAGATGCTAAAGAAGAGCCCCTTTGTTGCTCTTCTCGACAGAACAGTCTCTCGAGCATGGAAACAGAAACGCCTGGTAATCCTACGACTATGGAATAAGATGGCTTGATCAGAAACTTTTCACTAGATTTACGAGGCCCTTTCCAGTTGTCCTCGTAAAATCAATTGTCCAGCTCTAGATCGCAGTCCTTCAAGGATAGGTAAGCATTCTTTTTAGACATAACTTGAACATTGCCTGAGTTAGGGTCAACATTGGAGAAAAGCTCCAGTAGTTACAATGGGTTCCAAACAGCATCTATAATTTAAAACATTGTTGACAAGCAACAATACAGCGTCTTTCATGGGAGATCCCCCATACACACTTATGGTTAAATATCCAGTGTAATACTGACCTTTAACAAATATTGAATGCAGAGGGATGTGAAAATACAGCTCCCCATAGGCTTTTAATAACATTGAGGAGTTTAATGAGGTCTCCTCAAAAACTGGAGGTTGATACCTCAATAAGACTTTCAAGCTCCTTAAGGGAGATTTGACTTTGCCTATAAAAGAGTGTCATACAGGCATCTATTTCCTGTTGATTCGTTTCAGCGGGAAGTATAGTCATTGTGTATATTTTTTAAGTAATTTCCTAAATGTAGAACATATGAATAAATAATGTAATAATTGTGTAATAAAATATGATGCTGATTTGACCCTTTCGAGAAGTTTGGAGTGGGAGGGAGAGTAGATGAGCTGCTGAGACGCCATGTTGAATTTAATGGTTAAACACTACATTCTTCTAATAATTCGGCGTTTTCCGAGGCCAACTTGTGGTATGTCGGCATGAATTCACAATAGAAATTCGTGTTAATGTCCCAGGCTGAAGAACTGGGACAGGAAATTTACGAAGCCACCATAATAGGGTGGTGAGAATGAAAAATGAATGATGCGGCATTATCACACCTCACAGAGAAGTACACCATAGTCCTTGTATTTAGACCTAGCTAGCCAGTGTAGGATATAGATGTTAGGCAGGTACTCTGGTGTGATCCATTTACAGTAATATATGGTAAGTAGTAATAAAAAATTCTTTGTTAATAACAATAATAATTTATAAATAATAATTATATTCTGTGTAGCCAGCAAACCTAATCTCATTTAGTCCACACAACTTCAATGAACCTGAATAGCTTGTTTTGATATTGTAATTATTAATTTAATGTTAGGTCTAGCTTTTTGTGAAGGTAGTGAGGAAGTGGGCAATCTAGGGAGTTGTAGTTCAGTGACCTATTGTGACTTAAGTCCCACTTACCTCACCCAAATTACTTGCAGGTAATTTCAGGTAATACCCTGTAAACCTCCTGTAGGTGATTTATTAATAATAATAATAATAATAAATTTTCATAAAACTTAAGCATTTGGTCCTAACCAACTCGAATATGTAATCAGGAAAAAATAATTAATTTAATGATTTAATTTGAAAGAAATGGATTGCTGGGTTCACATATAATTGACATTAATTAAGGATGTTTGTGTAATGGATTGTAATTGCTATAGTTGTTAATTTGCTAGGCCCAGTTAGAGCTAGGAATGATAATTGTCTTCTTTCTAATTAAAATAAAAATAATTATAATTATTTTCCTAAGCCAAAAATATTTGGCTAGGATATTTGGTTCATATTATAATAACTATAATTAATTTGCTGAGCTAGGAAATATTTGGCTAGGATATTTGGTATATATTATTATAATTATAACACTGTCTCATTGTATAATTAAACCAGTGTTCATTAACTTAGTTTAATACATAAAGGAGCCATGGATGAAGGTAAGGGAATTAATAGAAATGGTAAATCCATGGGAATTAAGGCTATAAAGGCCTCATTAAATGTAAAAACAGGTCATGTGTCCAGAGCTTATAATAAATGTCTGGAATTGGTGGCAGAAGAAACTGTGATTAAGGTTAATTTAGAATTATATTTGGAATCATTAGAAAATAGATATGTGTCATATAAATTGTGTTACAAAAAATATGAAGATCTAGTGGTGAATTGTGCAGATGATAATGAAGGGAATTATTAATTAATCAATATTATGAACTGGAAGAGAAAATACTATCATGTAAAAGTTAGATAATAAGTAAATTAAAATGTGTAAATACTGCAGTTGAGCAATCTAGAAATGTAAATGCTAGGACTTTTCCAAAACTCCCAGAGTTATGTCTACCAACATTTAATCCAGAAGACAGCTGGTAGGAATTCTGGTCAGTATTTAAGGCTGCTGTACATTACACACACAACCCGCACATAGAAGAGAGGAGCATACGACGACGTTTCGGTCCGACTTGGACCATTCACAAAGTCACACTAACACACAGAACAGGTAGAAGGGGTATTTATAGGCAGCAGACAGGGAAGGGCACAAGAGAGTGGTGGAGTAATAGGGAAAGTAGTAGTGGTAGTGGAAGTAGTAGTAGTGGAGTCAGTCATATTCTGGGAGAGAAGAGCACTGCAATACAGCTGGCGACCCGCATAGGGTAAGGACAAGAACACAGAGGGGTAAAAAATGATGAAAATAAAATAAAGAAGGACAAATACAAGGAGATATATAGAGGAGAAAGAAAGAGGAGAAGGGGGAAGAGATAGAAGGGAAAGGAATCAGGTTAAGTCACGGGTGTTCTGAAGTTTGGAGCATTTAACAATGTAATGGGAGAGGAAAGCATCTACAGAGACAAAGCCAGGGCTAAGATTCATACAGGGAAAGTTGTGTATAAGGGAGGATTGAACCAGACGGCGACTGTGAAAGTTAGACGTAGGGTAGACAGTTTTAGCAGAAGACCAATCAATAGGATGACTGTGATCTCTGACATGACAGAAAAGAGCATTATTGGTGTCGGCAAGCCTAACACTATTTTGTGCTCCTAAGTCTGTCAGAAAGAGATGGCCAGTTTCTCCAAAGTACTGAAGAGGACAGGAGAACAAGAAATAGAGTAGACACCAGGAGAATCTATAGAGGGAGGAGAGGTATGAACTAGATTAGTTCGAAGAGTGTTAGTCTGGCGAAAGGTAAGTTTAATGTCTAAGGAACGGAGAGAGTTGTTGAGATTAGAGAGACCAGAGATGTAGGGAAGGCAGAGGACAGGAGAGTTCCCAGGAGTAGGGGGTTTAGGAGAGAAGAAAGTCTGTTTGGCACTAGAGAAAGCAGAGACTATGAAATGGGAAGGGTAGCCATTCCCTGTCTGCTGCCTATACATACCCCTTCTTCCTGTTCTGTGTGTTAGTGTGACTTTGTAAATGGTCCAAGTCGGACCGAAACGTCGTCGTAAGCTCCTCTCTTCTGTGTGCGGGTTGTGTGTGTATTGTTCCAGTCACGGTATTGTGCCTTTTTTGTTATCTGCTGTACATATGAGGAATGACCTAGCAGATGTCACTAAATTATTTTACCTCAAAGGGCAGGTAAAAGGTGATGCCCACCTCTTAATACAAGGTTTTCCAAATGATGATGATAGTTACACAGAAGTTGACTTGTTAGAAGTGACCTATGGTAATAGGGAGCAAAGTAGGTCATAAATAGTAAATATTGTGATTAATTTAAGAACTCCAGAACACAATTACCATAATTTGCAACAATGTATGGTCAAATTAGAAAGTACTCCTAAGTCCTTGAGTAATAGGCTTGATCTGAGGGAATCAGACTGGAATCAGACAAAATAAATTGACCAGCAAAACTATAGAGTGGTTGTGTAATAAATACCTCAAAGGTTATTTTGCTCTGGAGGAAATCAGATTTGGTCTACAAGAATTAATTGTTCAGTTACAGACATGCCAACCAAATAATTCTAAGAATGTAACGCATGATGACTCTAATATATCTGGCATGTCTCCAAAAGAAAAAAAAATCCTAATGTTAATAATCATCATAATTTATCTCATAAAAAGGGTTGCATAGGCACATATCAAGTGGCAGGAACCAAAAATATTGGTTCTCCACATGAAATTAAGAGGAATAAGTACCTTAATAAGAGTGGCCTAGTTAATAATGGACAAGTCAAGCAAAAGAGGGATTGTCCAAGAATTGTAATGCTTATGATTTATGGGATGTTAGAGTGGATAGATTAGAAGAACTTGACAGATGTATCAGATGTTTAGGCAGCCATAATGTAAAGGATTGTTATGCCAAACTGAATAATTGCTATCAATACCACAAAGGAAGGCATCATCATGTAGTAATGTGTAAGGGTTTGTATAATGATAATAATAATGATGACAATGAAAATAATGTTGATGACAATTAAAATAATGTTGATAACCCTGACATAACAGTTACTAATGTAAACATTGCAGCTAATGTTAATGATGAAGTAGCCTAACCCGTGGTGAATGTAAAAAATAGGGATAAAAGGCATAAATATAAAATGTAACTGCATTACTGGACCAAGGATCACAACACACTTTCATAAACCGTAGTTGTCTTAATGGTATGCAAAATGCAAAAGGGTGATCCTACAATTTTAAAATTATCTGGTTTTCTGTCAGATAAAAGAGCCCAGTTGTACGACACTGTGTATGTAAATGTCGGCTTGGGCAATGAGAGAAAACGTATCAATGCAGTTATAGTTGATAGGTTCCTAGAGAAAATCTCTACAATTGGGTTTAGTGAAACTACTGAAAGGCTTGCACAAAATAATGTAGAATTGGCAGCTTCTTGTGTGAATAATGACTCGGTGGGGCCATAGATCTTCTAACAGGGAGTGATTATTATGCTTCATTTGTAAAGGGTATGGTAAGGAAATGTGTTATTAATCTTCGAAAAACAGCAGGAGGCCATGTAATGTATGGTAAGCTTCCTTGTACTAATAGTGATGACTAGAGGAAACAATAAATACAGTCACTGTGTGTCTTACCCATGAAATAGCGCCCCAGTATAAATATTTTTCCATAGTGGATGATGTTGAGCCAGTGTATAGATTGTTGGAACTGGACACCATCGGAATCAATGTAAATGAAGAAAGTCCAGATGATTCCTTTACTCAGAAACAATACCTGAAGAATGTTAAATATGAATCTGGACAATACTGGGTGCGTCTCCCGTGGAAGCTGAATCATCTAGAATTACCTACATATTACAGAATGGTCTATGGGCAACTTTAGGCTCATCTCCACGAATTGAGGACACCAAAATTATTGATTGCATATAACGATATAATTCAGGCAAACTTTTCAGTGCAGGGGCCACATTCAGAAATTCACAATTTTAAAGGGCCGCATAGCATATTAAGTAAAATAATTAATATTTAAAATAGCCAAAATAAAAGATTTTTGAGGAGAAAAAACAATTGATTTCTAAAAGTAGAAACTTCACATGAAACACATTTATTTGAAAGACAAAGTAGATCAGAATCTGGCTGCAGTCATTTACAAGTTTGTTAAAATTAGGCGTGAAGATGCTTGTGCTAATTATTATTAACACTGACTGAAGATTTAAGTCTATGAGAAGTGATCTATGTTTTTGACTTGTTAACTTTCATTATAGAGAAAGTCTGCTCACAAATGTAAGTTGATGCAAACAACACAAACATCTTTCTTGCAATTATTTTCAGATTTTGAAACTTTTCTGAGTGCAGAGATGCATAAAACTTTACCAGTTGTTTACTTTCAAATCTTCTCATTAAAGAGTTGTCGGCTTGCAAATCAATCAGTTCCATCTGCAGTTCTTTAATGTCACAGGCAAAAGGTGAGCTAAGCAAATCGAGTTGTCTTTCAATTGCCTTGAAATCAGCAAATCTTTTGATATATTACTCATCTGAAGCCATCATTTGGGAACTGTACTTGTCTGATAATGCTTGTGTAACACCTCGTGTTTTCAACAGAGGAAAATGAACAAAGTTTTGCTTATTCAGCTGCATATACGTGAGTATATGACTTGATCTTGGCGGGCCGCATGAAAACCTTTGGCGGGCCGAATGGGGCCCGCGGGCCGTAGTTTGCCTACCCCTGATAAAATTAATGATCAGTTAAAGAATAAATTCATAGAGGAAGTAGCTCCTAAGTAGGCAAAAATTTATGGTCATTACTTACCACACCATGGAGTTAAGACTACAAATATTTTAAGGTAAGTAATGAGTGTACTGTGTGTGTATTTTACTTTTTATTGTTTTTAATTCCTAGTTCTGAGGGACACACAATAACCTGAGGGACACACAATAACCTGAGACAAACACAATACTTGAATGACCCAATGACTTGAGGGACACACAATAACCTGAGGGACACACAATAACCTGAGGAACACACAATAACCTGGAGACACAATATTCTGGACAGACAATAAACTGAAGACACAATAATCTGGCAGACACAATCTAGAGGACACAGCACTACACTCAACTATCACCACTACACTCAACTATTACCACTATGCTAAACTATCACCACTACACTCAACTATCACCACTACACTCAACTATCACCAGTACACTCAACTATCACCATTACACTCAACTATCACCACTACACTCAACTATCACCACTACACTCAACTATCGCCAGTACTCTCAACTATCACCATTACACTCAACTATCACCACTACACTCAACTATCACCATTAACTCTCACTAAAACACACCACAGTCATCATTAACTCTCACTACAACACATCACAGTCATCATTAACTCTCACCACAACACACCACAGTCATCATTAACTCTCACTACAACACACCACAGTCATCATTAACTCTCACTACAACACATCACAGTCATCATTAACTCTCACCACAACACACCACAGTCATCATTAACTCTCACTACAACACACCACAGTCATCATTAACTCTCACTACAACACACCACAGTCATCATTAACTCTCACTACAACACACCACAGTCATCATTAACTCTCACTACAACACACCACAGTCATCATTAACTCTCACCACAATACCCACAGTCATCATTAACTCTCACCACAACACACCACAGTCATCATTAACTCACCACAACACACCACATAAGCTTTCATCACTACATAATGTATAAACCTTCACTTGAGATCAGTAAATAAACTTTCCATAATAAACACTAAATATACTTCCTCTGTAAAACACTAGAAATTATAAACAAATTGTAATATAATATATAAACTCTCTCCACTACATAATACAAAAATTAAAAGCTTAGAAATTTCTGGATGTCGCCTCAACAGTCGCGTCGAGCGAATATTTTGCGCACCATAAGAGGCACCGCTGCCAGGGCTCCTATAATCCTTTCCTTAAGTCGTTTACGTTTTGTTTCAATTTTCATGATTTCTTGTAAGCGCTCCTGAACAACGGTCAAGTTTGGTCGCTTCTCTGGTTCAGGTCCTTCATTTCTCGCGCCAGGGCTTTCAGCTTCTTTGACTGACTTTTATTTTTTAAGTAATAGGAAACAAAACTAATAAGTTTTCCAAAGGAATACACGTCCATGGTTGGAGATACCTTACCTCTGACGCGCGTCTCTGGAGCATAATGTTTGCTTCGAGATTCGAACCCCCGATGGTCCTCACCTGCCTTCCGGGCCAGACCAAAGTCGATTATGTTAACAAGGAAATTAGAGTCGTCCTCCACATGCTGCACTAAGACATTGTCTGTTTTAAGGTCCATGTGGACGAATCCTTTATCATGAACCTGTTGAAGGCTCTCGGCCAACTTAATCAAAGCCAGGATGAGCTTTGAGGAAGACTTACATTTCCATAAAAAGTTGTTGAAATCAGTGTGCCCGCGATAGTCCATGACTATGGCTGGGTAATCATCAGCCATGTACTTCACCAGAGGGGCGCCTCCGGCACCTTCAACTACCCTCAGCAGATTCATTTCATGGCGAAATACTCTCATGTAATTTTTTTCATGTGATATTTTGGCGCATAGTTTTTCATCAAGCATAGTGAAGAGGAAGACTGATCCGCTGACTCCGCTGCCGAGGTATGTACAGTCTGGGCTCGTCTCCATCACGCTTCTCAGCTCCTCAAAGGGGAGGTAGGTGACCATTTTTCCGTCCATTTTGACGAAGTGAAGAAGAGGTACTGTCCCTCGAAGTTGGTTTCTTCAACTTTACAAAGTTTTACTAAATCTTCAATTGCGTCTACTAAAGTACTTCAATATAGATTATTAACTTGTTTAATGTAGTTATATTGGAATTATTCTCTTGAAATTCAGGAAGTTTTACCAAATCTTCTATTGCTTCTACCAAAGTACTTCAGTATAGATTATTATCTTGTTCAATGTAGTTATATTGGAATTTTACGTAGTGTTTAGTAGTGGAAGTCTATGTAGTGTTTAATAGTGGAATTTTAGGTAGTGTTAAGAAGTGAGAGTTTAGGTAGTGTTTAGTAGTGAAGGTTTACGTACTATGTGGTAATGAAGTTTGTGGGTGTTGGAAAGTTAAGAATAGTGAGTGAGGTGACCGCTTATGTATGTATTATGCTGAGACTTAACCTTTTGAGAATAGTGGTGATAGTTTGTCTAGTGTGTAGTGGTGACAGTTTTGTCTAGTGTGTAGTGGTGACAGTTTTGTCTAGTGTGTAGTGGTGACAGTTTTGTCTAGTGTGTAGTGTGAAGTTTTGTCTAGTGTGTAGTGGTGACAGTTTTGTCTAGTGTGTAGTGGTGACAGTTTTGTCTATTGTGTAGTGGTGAAGTTTTGTCTAGTGTGTAGTGGTGAAGTTTTGTCTAGTGTGTAGTGGTGACAGTTTTGTCTAGTGTGTAGTGGTGAAGTTTTGCCAGTGTGTAGTGGTGAAGTTTGTCTAGTGTGTAGTGGTGAAAGTTTTGTCTAGTGTGTAGTGGTGACAGTTTTGTCTAGTGTGTAGTGGTGACAGTTTTGTCTAGTGTGTAGTGGTGAACAGTGTTTGAGTGTCTAGTGTGTAGTGGTGAAAGTTTTGTCTAGTGTGTAGTGGTGAAAGTTTTGTCTAGTGTGTAGTGGTGAAAGTTTTGTCTAGTGTGTAGTGGTGACAGTTTTGTCTAGTGTGTAGTGGTGAAAGTTTTGTCTAGTGTGTAGTGGTGAAAGTTTTGTCTAGTGTGTAGTGGTGAAAGTTTTGTCTAGTGTGTAGTGGTGAAAGTTTTGTCTAGTGTGTAGTGGTGACAGTTTCGTGAATATTACTTGATTTACTGATGATATACTCCAGATATAGCCCTCCCTATCCTGGGTGGCCTAATATAGCAGACACCACCACATCTAGCACTCTGCTAGGACCCACCCTCGCCTAGAGTCCCAGCTGACCCACCACCCTGCTAGGACGCACCATAGCCTTGCGTCCCAGCTGACCCACCACCCTGCTAGGACGCACCATAGCCTTGCTTCCCAGCTAACCCACCAACCTGCTAGGACCCACCCTACCCTAGCGTCCTAGCTGACCCACCACCTCACCCAGCACTCTGCTAAGGATCAATTATTCATGTTTACCATATTCATCAGGTCACACTTCTCTTCTCACCCTTTCAACCCTTGTTAAACCTTTCAGTGACAGCTGTTTGTTGCTTCCTCCCTCCCTCCCTCTAATTTCCTCATCTGTGTCCTCTCTCCTCTCTCTCTCTCTCTCTCTCTCTCTCTCTCTCTCTCTCTCTCTCTCTCTCTACTCTCTGTGGCTTTCCTTCACCTCTCGTTTCTAATCCTTTTCTCACGTTTTCCTCTCTCTCTAACTCTCTTTCATTGTCTCTCTCTCTCTAACTCTACTCATACTCCCTCTCTCTCTAACTCTTTCCTCTATTCACGTTTCTTCTTTATTGTCATTAATACTTTTAAGAGTTTGTTGTTTTGCAATGATTGCATGTCGGAGGATCGAGCCTTCACCAGGACTTGCATTAAATAACCCATACTGTTTTAGCGTTTCACTTATAGTAAGTAAATGTGTTAATCACTGTGTGTACCTGGAAGACAGCCTGTGTGTACCTTGAAGACAACCTGTTGTACCTGGAAGACAATCTGTGTGTACCTGGAAGACAGCATGTGTGTACCTGGAAGACAATCTGTGTGTACCTGGAAGACAGCCTGTGTGTACCTGGAAGACAGCCTGTGTGTACCTGGAAGACAACCTTTGTGTACCTGGAAGACAGCCTGTGTGTACCTGGAAGACAGCCTGTGTGTACCTGGAAGACAGCCTGTGTGTACCTGGAAGACAGCCTGTGTTTACCTGGAAGACAGCCTGTGTGTATCTGGGTAGAACTGGTTTGTTTCATTAGGTTTAAAAACCAGTCTATCACACGAGTTTCATTATAACTCCAGCAGACCACCAGTCAAGGCCATTTTAGTGCCCTTCACTGGTGGTCTAATAGAGATTAAGTAAACTCTCAGTGTATATACACTGATGCTCTAGAAGACAAACAGAATGCAGATGTTATATACACAGACTTTGCAAAAACCATTGACAAGTGTGACCATGGTGTAATAGCACACAAAATGCGTGATAAAGGAATAACAGGAAAAGTTGGTAGATGGATCTATAATTTCCTAACAAGTAGAACACAAAGAGTAGTAGTCAACATAGTAAAGTCTGAGGCGGCTACAATAAAAAGCCCACCACCACCATTTAAGCTACAGACATCTAGAACTGAGTGGAGGTGTTGACTGGTGGTGTTGTGAATGTTGTTGGTGTAATGTAACTGTTATTAGTGAAATATCGGTAGAACTGTATCTAATGGAGAGTTGAAATCTTCGTGTGTGTTGTTGTAAGTGTTGTAAGAAAATGAGAAGGAACACTGCAGCTAGCCTCCTGGCCCATGCGAGGCAGTTCCAAGTCACTTACTGGCTTAAGCCATTGGCCCAACCTAGTCAGGTCCAGGTCACATCCACTTACGGAAGGAGCAATGCATCACAAGCTAGTCAAGTCCAACTCACACCCACCTATACCCACTCATAAAAGTGTTAAAAAATTCGCACATTTCCTTATCACTGTCAGTGATCTGAGCTTAGTTACTTTTGAGTGGGCCGATCTTGTCCCTAAAACTTTTTGGGTTAGTCTTGAATCCCTTACAACTTTAGCCTAATAATCTCTTTTTACTTTCCTTATTCCCTTTTTTATTTTTCTCTTTATTTGAATATATTTATTTTTTAACTGACCCTTCCTTCTTTTGGTACGCCTATATATGCCTCTCTTTTGACTAATAATCCTTCTGAAAATTCAAAAATTATTTTGCAACCCCCAAAAAATCCGAAAAATATGGCAACACCCTGATGAAGTTTGCCCCTAGGGAGTAGGGAGGAAGGGGTTTGGGAAAGGGAGCGAAAAAAAAATCGAAAAATCGAAAAGGGAGTAATGATAATATACCCAGATGATATCAGATAATAAGTTAGAAGCAATTAAAGCAACAGCTACTAGGACACACACATATACCCAAAGTAGCCGTCCACATGCAGCTGGCAAACTCACAGACCTTTTTAAAAAAGTATACGATGGTTCAGCTATTCTAAATGCTCCACCAACCATCAAGGAATTGCACAGCTTGCTACTTTTTGGCAGTGTCTGCTTAGCTGCACCGTAAAGAAGAGACAAAAGGCAATCATCAATGATCATTAAATTCTTAAGAGACTTAAGTGGGGGCAATCAGGATTATCACCAGTGAAGATACAGTTGCCCCCAGGGTTGCTGACACTGTTCAAACACGTAGAGACAAGCACCCTGCCAGGGAAACCAGGGGCACCAACAGTTCTAACACCCCTGTCCCCACTGTTGAACCATTGTGAAAAACTCAGACATCTACAAAGCAATTACATCGTTTCCATCGGGCTCTGTTGGAGGCTACACTGGAAAAAGACCACAGCATTTAAAGGAAATGGTTAATCCAGTTATCGGGAAGATGGTTTAATGTCGTCTGATTCCAGACGACATTAAACCTCTTTTGGTGCATCAATTTGTGCCCATAAAAATATGGATGGTGGAATAAGGCCAATTTTGTGGGCAACACTTTCATCCGCCTCGTTTTAAAAACTGCTGTCAGTAGTGTTCGAACAGAGGCGGCCATGATGCTTCAACCAAACTAGCTTGGCTTTGGGTTCCCTCAAGGAAGCTAAGCAGCGGTTCATGTAACAAGGGTATATATCAACAACCTGCCTGAGGACAATGCAGTGGTAAAATTAGATTTCAAGAATGCATTTAATTCCTCAAAAGACGTGGTATTAACAGCTGTTCAAGAACATTTCTCTGGTCTCTTCCCTTTTATTTCAGTTTAATATAGCAAGAAATCAATGCTCCTCCTAGAAGAGAATGAAATCACATCATCAGAAGGTGTCCAGCAAGGTGATCCTCTAGCACCATATCTCTTTTGTATAGCAGTTAGGAATGGATGATGGCACACTGGCGGGTACAAAGGAGTCCTATCTAGATGATCTTACACAGGTGATGACATGGGGACAAGAAATTGGTCTCATTCTGAAACCACCCAAATGTGAAATCGTCTCAGTCAATAAACCAGTGACCGACGCAGTGAGATCAAAACTACCAGGAGCATTGCCCCCCCCAAAATATCATCATGCTTAGAGCACCTCTGGGAAGTGATGCTATTGACTCAATTCTCAGGAAGAAATTGGAAGAGTTGAGGAGTATCGAACACCAAATCGGCAATCTTGATACCTACGATGACTTGTACTTTCTCACAAAGTGCTTGAATCTGCACAGGTTCACACATTTCCTAAGATGTGCAACCTTCATTTGAGGATCCTAAACTGCACGAATACGACAGTATCCTGAAGCATATTTTTACGAAAGTACTCAACCAAGCTGCACTTCCAGTCTGGGAGGCACTGGTATCCAAAGGTCATCACAGATTGCGCTTCCAGCTTTCCTGTCCTCATGTGTTGCATCCAGTGGGCTTGTAGCAGCAATTCTCCCTGAATGTCTTAGGGGACATTCTGAAACTAGACCAGCGCCCCCAAACAACTACAGTCACACTGCGATAACCAAATAGTGGAAAAAAATAGCCTCAACAATGCTTCAGAGTGTGTTGGGGAAGGACAGAGCCCGCCTTCTGGCAGTAAGAGCCCCTCATGGGGGGGACTTTCTGTTAGGTGTTCCCAACTCCAGACCTGGCACACACCTTGACCCACAGCATCTGCATTGGTGTTGCTCTTTTACTTGACGCCCCTGTTCTCGCCGAACACAGGTTTAATTGCGGCAGTGAAGGCACCAGACCAATTCGGGAACCACGTTCTTGTGTACCGTGGATCCTAGGGAAAGATTGCAAGGCATGAAAGTGTTAATAACATTATCAAGTGGAGCCTCACGACAGCCGGATGTCCATTAAAGAGTTTTATTAACCCGAGTTTTATTAATTCAGGTTTATTTTTTATTTTTTATCATTTATTTCTAAAAAATACACTCAGCACCTGGAGGTTGCTGCTCATTCAGTTCATTTGAACACTAGATTCCTGATCCCATGGGAAGAGACTGACCTATATCTCAAGGGATCAGAAGGCACCCAAGGCAAGAAGCCGCTCAAGATGTTGCTCAGCTCCTCCACATGATAAAATAATAGTAATAATAATTCCAAAACTGAGAAGAATGCATTATGAGATTGAAATAACCTTGATCTTAGAGGAGAGAAATACAAGGGAAGATATAATTAATAATACAAAATCTTAAGAGGAATTGATAAGGCGTATTAGAGGAGAATTAATTAAGGGGATCAGGATCAAAGGATCCACTTAAGACTGAAAATGCAGATGAACCATAGGGATGTAAGAGTATATTTTTGTAGTCTCAGTGTGGTTGAGAAGTTGAATGACTTGGTGGAGGCAAACTCAATATAAAGTTTTAAGAGTACATATGATTCAGATAGTGAACAGTGTGGTTTATTTCCTCGGAGGTTCATGTTAGAACCTCCCAGTATACGGACTATAATAGTGCATTAACTCCTTAATAGTTAGTGTTAACAGGATTACACCCGGGTAATTTTGGTTGTCAGCCGAATGTCCTAGTGAACATTCCAATAAAGAGTGGTGTGAGAAAGCATTGTATATAGAGATGAATAGGCCTATTGTGACTAAGGAAGAACATTGTATATAGAGGTAAGTAGGCCTATTATGACTCAGTAAGAACACTGAATGGAGAGGTGAGTAGACCATTCATGACTCAGAACATGACTCATAATGACATTATATAAATCTTCATTGTTGATATATGTGAAATAATAATGACTCATTGTATTAACGAGTCTACATTACTGACATGTTGAAAAAATTAATGGATCACTATATTAATGAGTCTGCTGATATATAGAAAATAATATTAATTTTTTATGTTAATGAGTCTTCCTTTTTGGTATACAGAAAATAAGAGTGACTCATTAGTTGCCCAAAATGCACTAAATAATTAGTGACTTCCTTTTGTGCCTACTACTGTATAAATACATGTGCACATTATATGACTTAGGCAAATAAATCTTTATTATCATCTTTATTTATTTATCATAACGAGTCTACAATAAATGTGACATTAGTCAATAAAAGTGTTCTGTAACCTATATCAAACTTTATTGCAAAAAAATAATAATTTAATAAAATTGCTTAATAATATAGGAGCAACTGTATTTATAGAGAAAATAATGATGTTAATATTTTATTTATTTAAAACAAGTGAGAATGAACCTGTTTCTAAAATTACCATCATTATAAAGTATATTTTGTATTTTATGTATAAGTGTTATAGTACTTTTTTATTATTAGAATTTTATACATTTTTAAACTGTATGATGTGAAAGTTAAAGAGGTGTGGAAATATAGTAGACTTAATTAATGTAAATATTATAGGTAGTGTTAGTTTGTTTACGTTAAATAACAAAAAAGGCACAATACCGTGACTGGGACACTTTTCGTGGCGCTCTCCTTCCTGCTCTTGATAGCCTGTTTTCTAAGAACCATCACCTTCCTCGCCGCTATCAACTTGCCCTTTCTTCTCTTAAATCCAACGCTAACATTGTCATACTCTCTTCTGACAAAGGTAATTCGGTAGTTATCCTTGATTGAGAGGATTACCTCCGTAAAGCCGATGTCTTGCTCTCTGACTCACGTACCTACACTCCTCTCGTTGCCAACCCTCTTGATCGCATCAAGAGAACTTTCAACAAGAAACTTAAGACTCTCTCCGACCTCTGTCCTTCTGACTTTATCCTTGTTCAACGTTTTCGTGTCATCTGTCCCTCTCTGCCCTATTTCTTTGGCTTTCCCAAAACTCACAAGCCTGATATTCCTCTGCGTCCCATCATATCTTCTAGAGGTTCTGTCTCTTATTCTCTTGCTTCTTAGCTAGCCAAAACCCTCACTCCCATTCTTGGTACTTTTTCTCCTGCCCACCTTCGTCACTGTCAAGACTTCATCGACCGGGTTTGCCCTCTCCCGACCTGTAAGATGCTTAGTCTTGATGTCGAGTCCCTCTTCACTAATGTCCCTCTGGATGATGTCCTTAATTTTCTCAGAGAGAAGGCCAGTGAAGGGTTGCTTCTTCTCTCTATACCTACTGATGTCTTTCTTGATCTTATCCGCCTTTGTGTGGACTCTAATTCCTTTTCTTTTCAAGGTAAATATTATTCTCAAACCTTTGGTGTCGCTATGGGCTCTCCTCTATCTCCTGTAGATGTAGATGACATCTTTGCTCTTTGGCCTCATGACTCAAGTCTCTTCCAACCATTTCTTGATGCTCTTAATAATCTTGCCCCTTCCATTAAGTTTAAAGCTGATTGAGAATCTAATTCTTTGCTTCCTTTCCTTGAAGTTCATGTCCAACGCTCAATTACAGCTTTTACCTTTTCCGTGTACCGCAAGCCTATGCACAGTGGCATGTATATTCACTACTTTTCTTATCATGCCTCTGTCAAGAAAAGTGTTCTTATCTCCCTCTTTCTCCGTGCTCTCTGCATTTGT